>JAVIWB010004101.1:0-162500 GCA_031893035.1 Dermolepida albohirtum | reverse complement strand
CATAAGTATATTAACTCAATATATAATATGAGTGGGAAAATATTTATTATGTTAAAGTTATGTTTTTGTTTTGTTCTTGACACAACATATTGCCTTGATATGCTCTTCGAGCTTGTACTTAGCCTCATTATTATTATTGAGGATGTACATACGAAATTTGAAAAAAATCTACGTATAAGTATTCTCACAAAGCATATTATTTGAGACTCTTTTTGTGAAACCTTTTCTAAACTTTCATGAATCCCTTTGAGTATATTAAACCAGTTAGGTATAACATTAAAATAAATAAAACTCTTGATTACAGCTTATAAACTATGACTTATTAAATTCAACACTTTCAACAATTCAAATTATGTAATCTTCAGAAACAGTAAAACATTTTAAATAAATAATCAACAGTATGATTTGTATTTTTATTCTTGTTCTTAAAAACTTCAAAAATTTAGACTCAATAAATAAGTCTAAACGAAAAGCTTTGTTTTCGAAATTAATTAAATTAAAAGTCAAACTTGAATTACACTATAATTACAAAGTTCAAAGAATTTGTCGTTGAAGGTAACTTAAATCAGATACAGTAAATATGTCCCATCATCATCATATTAATTAAGATTCCATCTTGTTACGTGTCTCTAACACATTCATTTAATTTAGTTTTATATTATCTTGTCGTCTTTTTAGAATCATTAATTTTGATAACCTTCTTCTTGATTTTAACTTTACTTCTGTTGCTACCGCTATTTTTAAGCGTCTCTTACTTAATTTGCCGTTTGTATCGGTTATTCTCTAAATCTGTAGTAGTCGCATTTGGCCTTACGTATTTATTCTCGTACTGAGTATGTAATTTGAATTTCACGTTTTGTGTTTCTTTTATCGTAATGTTTTTACAAGCATGTCCCTCTGCCTAAGAATATTCGGATAAAAATTTCCTGATACAGGAATCGTCTTCCGAGCGTGAAAAATAATACATAAATAGCTGAGTCACTAAGGAGTTTCTTTTAGTGGTATTTTTGGGATTTCTGGAAAATTAGTTAAAGCAACAAAATAAAGAATTTACTTCCTACTTGTTTGAGGATGATTAGGTCTGTTTTATTTTTTTACTCTCCTTTGCCACTTGCGATTCGTATTATTCGTTTTGCCAACCACCGACATCTTTAGTATTAGATGAAGTTTAGCAACAATACAAAATAAATCAGGCCTAATTAGTAGTGATCCCATTTGTCTACAGAGCAGGTTCGCAAAATTCATGCCAAATATTTATGGTGATACGTGCAAGGCCGATCGTTCTATTCAATTATATGTTTATACACGTACTTACGTACTTACTATTGGGTTGGCAACTAAGTACTTTCGGCTTTTACTGATAGAGAGCGTTGCTTTATTTTTTGTATAACGTATGTTAGTGCTGTACTTTACCGTTTGTCGCGTGATACTAATCACATTGACGTAACTTCAGAAGCAAGTAGTGCGTGATTTTTATTAAAGCTATTAGTTGTGGGTTAATTTTAAATGGAGTGCAGAAACGAACATTTTCGACATATTTTACTATTTTATTTCCGTAAAGCAAAGGAAGCTGCTGCGGCTCACAAAAAGATATGTGAAGTTTATGGTGCTAATTGCTTAACAGAGCGCACGTGTCAGAATTGGTATAAAAAATTTCGTTCTGAAGATTTTTCCCTCAAAGATGAACAACGTTCTGGTCGGCCTACTGAAGTTGATGATGACCAAATCAAAGTCATAATTGAAGAGGATCGTCATATAACTGTTCGAGAGGTTGCGGAGAGACTACATGTATCGCACACAACAATTGAAAAACATTTAAAATGTCTTGGGCTAGTTAAGAAGCTTGATATTTGGGTACCTCACGAATTGAAAGAAATTCATTTAACACAAAGAATCAACTTTTGCGATATGCATCTTAGACGAAATGAAACCGACCCTTTCTTAAAAAGAATCATCACTGGTGATGAAAAATGGGTCCTGTACAGTAACATAGTTCGAAAACGATCATGGAGCAAAGACGATAAACCAGCTCAAACCACATCGAAAGCTGAATTGCATCCAAAAAAGATCATGCTGTCAGTTTGGTGGGATTACAAAGGTGTTGTGTTTTTTGAGCTGCTTCCAAGGAACCAAACGATCAATTCTGATGTTTACTGTCAACAATTAATAAAACTGGATGAAGCAATCAAAGAAAAACGACCAGAATTGTCAAATCGGAAAGGTGTAGTTTTCCACCAAGATAATGCAAGGCCTCATACATCTTTGGCAACTCGTGGGAAACTATTGGAGTTTGGCTGGGAAGTGATGCCACATCCCCCATACAGCCCTGATCTAGCACCATCTGATTACCATCTATTTCGAAGTTTGCAGAATTCTTTGAATGGTAAAACTTTCACAAATGACGATGACCTTCACTCGCACCTGGTTCAGTTTTTTGCTGATAAGGACCAGAAATTTTATGAGCGTGGAATCATGCAGCTGAAAGAAAGATGGAAAAAGGTCATTGAGCAAAATGGAAAATATATAATTGATTAAAAACTATTCTTTGTTTAAAAAATAAGTGTTTTATTTTATACTACAAAACCGAAAGTACTTAGTTGCCAACCCAATACATAAGATCCTATCCTATTGTACCGATAAAAATTGACCGCTCTACTAATCAGTCTCGATCAAGTTTATTATAAAAACCTTTATAAATTGAAGATTGGTAAAGTACATATAATAGTTCAGAAGCGAAAAGAAAACAAAAACAAACAGAAATATTATAATATTATGTTTTTTTCGCCGACTGAAGTGTCATATGTACATACTTCACCAATCCTTAATTGCGTTTAAAGTCAAGATTAATTATTGAAGTACTATTATGATAATATTAACAAAATCATGCATATATAAATTAATATTCCCAGATATAAATATATGCGGTAGACAGGAACAAAAAAGAAAGAAATAGATAAAGATGATTAAAGTTCGTCCAGTGTACAATACTAAATTAATAAATAAATATAAAAATTGCACATGTTGAAAGGAAAAAAATTAAAATTCATAGTATTATATATAAGAAATTCTACAAATGGTGCCGTAGGACTGTAAAAAAAACTGCAAGCGTCAGAAATTAGTGAACTAAAACGTCAATAAAAACAATTAAAAAGTGATAAGAAATGATCGATTACAAAATTTACTAAGATAAGAAAGATTAATACAAGAACTTTAGCTTTTAACTCGCAATAAAAGCGCTCCAGACTTAGGAATTACATGTAATATCAATCGCAATCAAGCAAATCCAACCTTACAGTGACCCGATTTCTGCCATTACTCTAAATGATACGAGAGGGATGCGGTTTATTTCCTTTTCTTCCCCAGGACAAGAACGCTAACAATACACGCCAGGGACCAGAGAAAAAATAATAGGCGAAAAACACGAAAATAAATTGAGAAGTTAATATTCGAGTGAAATAAGTAAGACAATCCATACATTAAAAAATTAAGATGGTTTCAAAGAAAAACGACATGTGCTTGAAGGTGAAAAATAGTAAATCTAAAATTCTTCGCGAACGAGTAGGAATTAAATTCCTTATTTGAAGTAGCAAAATTTGCTCGAACCAATGTTGCAGAGGTTGCAATAACACCATCACAAGAAATTTCTCTATGACTCAGCTTAAAGTTTGTACGGTACAGGTCGGAAGACGAGTCCTATATAAAGAAATTTTTACTAAAACGTTTTTAGGCAGGTGAATATACATATAAAAAGTTACGATAGAAGAAACGGAAAACACGAGACTGAAATTAATATAAACGGGAACTAATTTAAGAAACAATTAAAAATAGCAGTAACAACAAAAGGAAAGGTAAATTTTGATGGAGATTAAATTAATCAATTAAAGCTAATATATCTGCTTTCCATAATAATTTTCATATTCTGTATACATACATATTTCGACAACTAATTAACTTTAATATAAATGTTTCTGGCTTCAGGTGTAACACTGCGATTAATTATCTGCTGATGATGACAACTTAGTTGTCGAAATATGTATACAGAATACGAAAATTATTGTGGAAAGACGTTATATTAACCTTAATTGATTTGCAAAAGGTAAGTTAAAACAAGAATAAGGTTATCAAAATTACTGATTCTATATAGAAAATGTAATAAATTTAATCTGACCATTTATGAACCCAACTGTTTACGATGTTTTTTAAATTGGGACAAACATTATCGTCCATAAAAATTAATCTTTCTCCTCACTGCAGCTGTATACGGAAGAACAATAGGTCATAGAATCTGATCCAGATATACCTTGGCAGTGATAGTTCTACGGTAAATGATATGATGAGCGTTTCAGTACAGTTATCTCGACCCATATTATTACGCCACCATTTTCACATTAAGACTTTTCCCAAGTAAAATGGGCTTTATTGCGTATGCCGGATTTATGCCAAATCAGAATATGCTGTTATCTGACTGCAACGTTAATCTGGATTCGTCACTGAATAAAACTCACCCCTGTCGATGTGGTCATTTACCCACATTCTACAGGCTCTGCAGTAAGAAGTAAGAAGGCATAGAAATTAGACATTTTAAAATAATTTATTTTTTACGTTGATAGTGACCTTTCAGTGGCAGCAGAAAACTCACTTCGATTCTGGGTTTTTTACACACTTTTTGTTTAACTAACTTCTCTTACAAATTATGAGGGAGAACTTTAGTTTAACACAAGCGACGGTTCACTAACGATCATTCGAAGCATCTTAGACTGAAACGTTTCTAAAATCTCAAATTTTGAATTCGATGTTGAACCGCACAGTTGAAGACCAAAATCCCAGATATATTTTAGAATTACTTTGTATACTAAAAGTTTATTTGGAAGTGTCAGTTGGGATTATTTCCTATATCACAATTTAAGTCCAAGATACTTTCAAATGTACATATGTTTACGCTAAGTCTGCGCTTTAAAAGAATACCTAAGACTTTTACGTTTTTCCCGGGCCAATTGTCAATTATCTAGTGGGAGGATACGTGTAAATGTAAAACACGTGAGTAGACTTTACTTCATTTTACACATTTGTTTTACTCAATTGTATTTCATTTAAATTATTACTAACTTAGCAGTATCGTTAGAAAAAATAGATGTCATACTAACTATTACTGTAATGGATACATCAGTTATAAATCAGATAGAATCTTGATTCCATTATACTACCCTGGGACACGCCAGGGTGTACTGCACAGAAAGAGGTACATATATTACTCCTTGTATTTAATCAAGAAGTGTTCTTGAGAAATTACTTCAAAATAGTAAATAGGTTATTTGGAAGCATCTTTGAATTCTGTATCGAAAAACCTAGCTAATGTGTAGTATTAATTTCTTCTTTCAAGTGCTTCATTAACATCATTTGTGATACGATTAACTTATTCAATTGTCGCGTGCTTCCGTCTAAACCCATACAGGTGTTACGATACAATATGCCTTTCTTACAGGATAGCTCAATTTTCTTCATTTATAACTTCTCGAATAGCTTAGACGGTATGGAAAGCAAACTGATAAGTCTATAGACTTTAACTTCTTCAGCTAACTTGCCTAATTTTGAAATACTGCCACCTTCCAGTGATTTGGGGAGTGTCCGATTCTTAAGATGCCACTGAATAATTGTGTAATCAATCTTATTCCGATATCGGACGACTTTTTAGAATTCTTCCTGGTAACAGGTGATATGGTGGTCCTGATTTAGCACTAGCTAGTATGCTGCAGTCCTTATTTCTGATAATTTGAAGCTTCTGATTGGAGATTTTAATTAAAGCTTCTAGTGCTTGTGTAATTTAATTTTGCTTCTAATTATATCAGGTTCATAAAGCTTATAAACATCTGTAAATATTCTGAAAATAAACACAGTAGCTTTACGTTTGACACTTTTGATCCATCCGCCTTCTTTAATTCTTAATGGTAAAAGAGCTGTTTGTGGACAATTAATTTTTTCAATAGCTCTCCATAATGCATAATCTGTGACTTCTGTTGCTATCCCCTGAATAGCTTTCAATGTTTACTTGCTTTTCTTTTATTTTGCTTGTTCTTTTGTGACTTTATTAAATCTTGCTCTGTTTTGGGGTGGTTTGACATTATTTTTGGAGTTCATTTGTATGCAGTTTTATCTTTAATCTCTAGAATTCCTACATTGTTGAGATTAAATTTATCAGTGAACCAATAACTTGATTCTCCCATAGAAATATGTATTAGTTGATTATTGTTTTGCATAATTTTAGATAATTCTCGTCCTTAAGGAGTGATTAACCTTGATGACATTTGGCATTAAAATGGCCAGTCGCCAGAAAGCGGTGCCCAGTGCTGACACTGCTGCTATTATTAGAGCTGTTCCAGTCATCAATCGCAACAATAGTTGCCTGTATGTACTCTTTGATTTGTAGTGACCATAAAGGTAATGCCATTTTTAATAATATCCGATAGTAATGCACCATATGCATTACCATCGGGATGTTGAATGTAATATATTATGGCGATTGTCACCACAAAGAAAACAGTGTTTGAACGGATCGTTTCTTAAACATTGGATACCAGCATGTAGACTCGCATCTAGAACCGTAATGACAATAGGACTGTATATGTCAATATCGTTGACATTTATTGCATTATGATATAATTCTTTTAAGTCTAGTAGATTCGAATATAACGCGGGTATGATATAAAACTTGAATCTAGTAAATATCTTTGTTTTTCTTTTAATGTTTTGTTCAACAAAGAATAACGACTATGGGTTTTAGTGCAATTATGTTTAATATTGAATATGTACTCTAGTCTATCTTCTAATTTTTCTATTTAATTCTTTATTCTCAGTAGTTCCTGTAGAATAATATATTCCCCTAAGTTCTCTGAGCTTCTGTCATATTTAAATTTATAAATATGAAACTCGGCATTTTTCTCTGCTAGGGCTTTTATTTTAACAGCATATTCTTCCGCGAATGTAGGTTATATTTTAACTTGGTCTCCATTAAGTTACCTTCATCACGAATACGCCTTTGCAATTACAATCAATCAATTTTTGAGAGGCTGTGTATTTTGGATAACAAATAGAGATATTGGTGGAGCTTTCGAAGTATATTCGTTGATTGTAGTTGTTTCTTCTTCGTCTTACTCTATTAAGATGTCGTATCTATTTTTGTTGATGTCGATTGTTGATTAAAATTAAATTTTATTCGTTTGTTAGTTATAGTTTGTGTAATATATTTTTGAACAGAGTGTAAACAAACTAAATTTAAATTACTTTAAAGTAGAAATTTAGAATTTTCACAGAACAGCCTGTCATCAGAAGATGGTAGATCAACAATTATATAACCTAAAGTAATCTCAATTTATAGATTTTCAAAAAGTCACGTTTATAAAAATAATTCAACAGGACTTTTGTATAAAGACATTGGACTCAAAATTTAATTCATCTTTAATAAAATGTATAAGGAATTTATAAAAAAAATTTAATCAAATAAAAGAAGCACCTAGAATATCAATTTATATTTTAGGATATATATCGTCTTCTTTGCTTTCTTAATTATTTTATTGATTACAAACGATTTCTGGTAATTGAAAACATTCGGTTAGCGATTCAAGAGAAATTTCTTTTTTGTTTTCTATAAATCCGGTACAATCGCTATCCACGGTGCACTATGGATTGCGTATGACATCTTGGTTAATGATTATATTTACCTTTTTTTATTATAAAACAAGTTAGAATGACAACTATTTTTGTTCAATCGAGAAGACTATTTTAAATAAATTTTATTTGATCTACTTAAAAGGTGAGTTTAACTTGCCGAATTATGTTGATTCTACCAATGCGGATGCGAAGACTGATGCATTCCCCTCTTTTTCTGTTTCTCTTAGCCTTAAGCAATATAACAACATATTAAATTCAAACGGTCGGCTACTTGATCTGGTTTTATCTGTGATGTGCTTGTTGTTCAGCGTGACCCGCTGCCGCTCGTACCTGAGGATGCACATCACCCGGCTTTGATTACTGATTCTCTTAGTATTTTGCCATCTAGGCCTCCATTCTTTCCAAGTAACAATAATAAACGTTACAACTTTCATCGAGCTGACTATCGGAAACTTTATTCTAATTTTCTCTTAATAGACTGGTCATTCTTGTAGTTGAATTTGATGGAGCCTGTGGTTGATTGACTTGATCAATAAGGTTGATATATAACCCCTTTCCACAATTAACTATTTGTAAATTCTTCTTTCGACAACCAAGTTGTCATCATCAGACTGCACCTTGTAAAACACGGCGAAGAAATTGTACTACACTCCGTACGCGATACCGTTGCAAACCAAGATGTACAAATGTATTTTTCGTACAATTTCTTCGACGAGGCTGTGCATTTATTCTACAATAAGCTGTATTCGGTACTCGATATATCTGTTCCTACCATTTCAACGGATTTGACTTCTAAGTGTCCACCTTGGTTTACAACTGATATAAAAACAAAACTTCAAATCAAACGTCATTACCACAGAAGATAGAAGTCGACTGGTAGTACCTACTACATGAGGGAATTCCAAAGGCTACACAAATTGATAAAATATGATATTTCCGTTGCTCACGACGCATACAACGAACGTATTCTGCGGGTTTTGACCACGGATCCTAGTTCCTTCTGGAGCTATATTAAATCTAAAGCATGTTCCAGTCGAATCCCTAATGTCTTGGCGGATGCCGACTGCGAATACAGCTCCCCAAATAGTATCGTCAGTGCTTTCGCTGCAAACTTTTCTAGAGCTTTCGGGCCGTCGATTCCGATCAGCGATTTGCCCAATCTCTCATTTAATAACCCAATAGTGAGTATTTCGGGTTTTTCTTTTGATGAGGTGTATGAGTGTATAACAAAGATTAGTAATAAAACCACTGCTGGTAATGACAATATACCCAGCTTCCTAATCAGAGACTGTGCTTCTGTCTTTGCAAGTCCTTTACATTTCATATTTAATCTTTCCTTGCAGACCTGTGCTTTTCCTGAGGCATGGAAGATCGCAAGAATTTGTCCTGTTCTTAAGAAGGGAAAGGCTAGCGGCATCAACAACTAACGCCCTGTTGCTATTCTTTCTGTCTTGCCAAGATTTTCGAATCCCTGCTTCACAAGCGCATATCATTTGCTACTAAATAATTAATCTCTCCATATCAGCATGGATTTATGGCACGACGGTCTACAGTTACTAACCTCTGCACGATTTCTCAGGCCATTGCTGAGGCGTTGGATGAGGGTGGACAGTTGGATGTTGTATATACAGATTTTTCTATAGCTTTTGATACTGTGGATCATACCATTTTGTTACACAAGTTGAATTCTTTTGGTTTTGATGATGCTTTGCTAAGATTTTTCAGTTCGTATTTAACTAATCGGTATAATTATGTTTACTACAACGGTTTCAAATCCAAATATTATGTGTCAACTTCTGGTGTGCCGCAGGATTCGAATCTTGGGCTACTTTTGTTTGTGATTGTCATTAATGATCTTATTGCTGCGATTGAATGTCTAGTACTAGCTTATACCGATGATTTGAAAATTTACTACAGAATTGCCTCAATGATGATGTTCGACTTTTGCAGGAGGCTTTGAGTTTTATCTCTGTCTGGTGTACCAACAATAATCTGTCCCTAAATTTTGAAAAATGTTATTCAGTCTCTTATACACAAAAATTGAATAGGAGTGAGTACCTATATCATATTGATAACGTGTTAGTTTCGCATGTGGAGTCTATGAGGGATTTGGGTGTTGTTTTCGATTGCAGGCTGTCCTTTTCTAACCATGTTTCGGCTATGCTCACGAATGCGCACAAGGTTTTTGGCCTTATCATGCGGACTTGCAGGAGCTTTACAAACACGGGATGCATATCCTCTTTATTTCGTGCGTTAGTGCGTAGTAAGCTGGAGTATGCTGCAGTGGTGTGGTACCCTATTTACGATAATCAAATTGATGCCATGGAACGAGTGCAGAGAAAGTTTTTGAAATACTTATCATTCAAAGAAAATGGTTTTTATCTGGGACACGACACTAACTATGAAGAACTTCTACTTAGTCATGGCTTTGAGTCCTTGGCAGAACGGAGGCGGAATGTCAGTGCTACGTTTATGTCTGGCTTGATTTCGGGGAAAATTGATGCGCCAGAGCTGTTGGCTGGCGTAGGTTTTGCGGTTCCACGCCTGGATCTAAATTGATTTATTTATTTATTTAACTTACATTCAGTTCTATTATTTTGTTATTCATTTTTTTTTTTGGTGTTTTTGATTTTTTTATATGTATTAACAATGTAATTGTAATTTTTGGTTTGTATACCCTATAGGAGTACTCTGTTGAGTGGTTAATAAATATTATTATTATTTGTACGAGAAAAATGTTCTTATGACGACCAATCTTATAATTTATCATATCTCGTTTGGAGTATATTTTGAAAACTATTAATTATAACATATTATACTTAGTTGTTGTAAGTATTTTTTTACTGTGTGTAACGACTGAATCTAGCTCATTGTAATTACCATGAAGACAGTTTTAAGGTATCAAAAGTAATTCTAATATTTGAATACTGCATATTTGTCAAAATTATGTGAAATAATTTTGTAAATCCTGTTTATTCCAAAAATGGAGTTTTTTTTTTGAGTCAGTATTATGAAGAATTTATTAATAATCATTTTCTAAAGTTTCTTTAACGTCATGTTTTACTTACTTCCTATATTCAACCTTTTTCATTCTTGTGCCGCTGGTTTCATTTAAATTTCGTTGAGTTATATGAAGTATGTTTTTTTACAAAGAACATAAAATTTATAAAAACAATAAAACTATAAAAATAAAAGATTTTTTTTAACTATCGCTGATATTTGAATATGGCTTGTTAGTTGAATTAGAATAACTATATGATGTGGCACTTGTATTATCATTTACAGATCTGATTAGTTCCTATACATTACATTTAATTTTTCATCTTCTTACCACACTTCTTTCTCAACTGAGATATATACTTTTATATATATATAAAAGCAAATAAGAATGTTAATTAGGCGTTTACCTTTTCTACGTGATTAACATAATATAACCTTAAGATAGTGTGATCTAGTATCTTTACGATATTCTCAAGTTTGTACTTAATAAAATAATCAGCAAAAATTAACAGATAAAAACGACAAATAATGACTTACGACAACAAGAAACAAGACAATAAATAGTGTAGGTAATTTCACTCTATTCAAATTGTTTGACAGACTTCTACATTGCACACTAACAAATGATGCATTATATACATCATTTCTATAACCAGAAAGAGGTAAATATGATGTGATAGATAAAGATCTTAAAGAAGTATTAACAACATCCTCAAAATATTTTGAATTGTTACATAGACTTTAAACAAAGTATCTAAATAATTAATTGAAAATTCATAATAATCGAAAAAGAAGTATAACCTTTCGCGACTCGATTAAGCTGTTACGGAGTTAAACAATTGAATTTGTAATTCAATTGTATTATTATTGTATTGTTGTATCATTGTATAATACTTTGAATTCCATTTGAAGTGATCCGACCATAACTAATTTGTTGAAAAAGTGTTAGTCTAACAACAACAACTATTTCTTTTATAATATTATATAATATTTTATTATTACAAAAATCAAAAGTACTTAGAATAGTGAAAATTAAATTTAAAAATATTTATTTTAAATTAAAAATTTTATTACTTGTACAAATATATTACGTTAAATTTATTTTCATTTTATTTATCATTTTCGTATCTTTCAATTATCCCAGTGACATATTACGTAATGCTTCTCTTGTTCAACTTTTTCCAAATATCGTCCGTAAAATATTCGTATGATGAACTTTGTTTCAATGCTGCACCTCGTGGATATGTCGATAGGTCACTGGTAATGAATGGGTTAAAGAATTATTTTTGGTGCTCTTGTCTATGAACATATCCAATTAAATTAATATTGGTGCATCTGTCGCCATTAAACTGCTAGTAGGTTCTGCAGTTTTTTCATTTTCGCAATTTACCTTTTTCTTAAACAATTTATCGAAGTGCAACTTTGAGATTACACACTTGATAGTTTTCCATTTCGCCAAGAATATCAGGAAAACGAAAAAGCCTGTAAAAGAAAAAAATATATAATTAGTCTACGTAAATGATGACAAGAGCGAAAAGGCTCGTAGCAAAATGGCTGCGGGAAAGGGGGAAGACTAAAACTGTATATGGATTAGACGATGGTAAAAAAGTGGATAGAAAGCTATGGAGAAATATGATGAATGAAAATGGGAACTGTTCTACTCTAACATAATGAGATCCAAAAGGTTTCAGTGACGAAATCCCACATGGTATGTTTGTATATATGTATATCGAATGCCTATTTCTGATCTCCGTATTTGCATAACTTTTTTAGTATTGAAGATACAGAGTGAGTTAAATTGGCGAAGTTGCTCAGAAATTTGAGTATTTGATAGCATTGTCAAACTTGTTATTCTTTATTAATATTTTGATATAAAAAAAAATTGAAAATTACCGACACTTGTTTTAGTATTATCCGGTAGATATTTTTTCCTGAAATTTAATATCCTCAACTAAATTTTCACGACACCTTTGGTTTTCAAGAAACACAAATTTGTATCTTTTTAAATTGCAATGATAGTTGACTATGATGTTAAAATGCTTACTTCTTTCTGATTTCATAGATGTGAGATTTATTATAATTGTTAAACATTTTTTATCATAGCGAAAATAATTAATTTACTATTACTAACTAAGGAAATAATGTGCAAGTAGATTTTCATTAATGAATACTGTAATTAAACAACAACCGTTGTCAAATAATTTGAATTCCTATTAGGTAGTTCATTGTACTAAAGATGAGTGTTTTTCTGTGTAAAAAATTCACACCAAATATATATACAGAGGAAAAAATGATATAGTTTTCCGTTATTACGCTGGCAATAGAAATAGTATTAACGCTAGCGAAATGTATATCTAGACTATATGGAAAGGAGACATCCAAACTAAAAACTATTTTCCGAGTTAGGAAATAATTTGTAAAAGTATGGATTGTTTATAAAACCATATCAATTGAAAAATAAATTTACATCCGATAATGAAGTTTTAGCTCACATAAATTACAAACCATCTACTGGTGAAATTGCGTGCTAATGGGCTGTTTCTGTAGAAGATGCTGGATTAATTTTAAAACATAATAAATACAGCTCATTTAAATACAGTGTTAGCAATACATTTTATGCCCACTGTTTTTTTCTCGGTAGTATTTGAGAGAAACAAGTGATAATCCGCATTTTTTGTATAAAACTCATTACACAGCCGAAACAAAATGGAATATTTCATACACATAATAATCTTTGCTAGTCTCAAGATAGTCCACACTTAACTGTAGAAAGCCAATATCAACGTATTTTTTCTGCATTTTTATTAAATTTACTGCCAAATATCAGATTATTTCAACGTAGCTGTACACCTGGTCATAATTTTCGAAACGATTCTAAATAACTTTCAGAAGTATTCTTAACTGAATTGATTGGTAATGCAAACCGACAAGGTTTTTATGCCAGTAAATGTTTTCTTATGGGATGCTATAAAAAAGAAAGTATATGAAAATAAACCCAACAATATTGAGTTAAAAATGAATATTACAACAGTCATGAAAAGCATCTGCGAAAGGTTAATTCCGAAATGATGTAAAGATATAACATATGCATACAAAATAGTAATGTTCGTTTTGAACATTTACTGAAATAATTTTAGTTACTCATTCGTTTATTTTCTCCCCAAAAAATTTTTAAAATTTTCAGTTTCGTTACTGTTTGTAATTATTTACTCTTTTTCGAAGCCTATTATTTTACCCATAAAATGTGTTACTGATCCCCCCTCTTTCTCTCTCTCTCTCTCTCTTTATATATATATATATATATATATATATATATATATATATATATATATATATATATATATATATATATATATATATATATATGTATATTGTTGGGCGCCTTAAATAATAGTAATAATATAAATAATAATAATACAAGGACCTGGAGTGATGTAACAATTTATTATATTTTAACATAGCGCACCGGCTAGCACCTGGATACGACTTTACAATTACATAAAGATGCTACTTCCTTTCGTAAGTATTGTAATAATTCTCAGGACGATTCAGATTACAAAGGGAATTTGCACCTATAAACACCCCTTTTATTTAAATAATGGGAAAATCAAATATTTTCGCGTTTAACAAGAATCAGAATCGCTTTAGAAGATCTTTCTTATAACTGACAAGAAAGGAAACAACAAAATTAACATTACACATACAATTCTTTACCTTATATATGTATATTGTCCGTTTATAAGTATATGCACTTATTTATTCAACTACAGGTTGTCTCCGCTTCGGACGCTCTTTTCTCCAATGCGTTGATTCGCACTTCTAAGTACTCGCCCCTGAATAAATTTATGTGATGCTTATCGATCTCCACTTGTAGACTATATATATATATATATATATATATATATATATATATATATATATATATTACAAATAGTTGACTGAAGCGCTTCGTATCTGGCAATTCACATATCCTCTGAGTAGAGCAGCCTGCTATATAGGTCTAGTTCTATTTCCGGGGTCTCTTTTCTTCTTGAACTCTTAGGGCCAACTCTCACTTGTGAGCTTTGGAGCCACACTTGACACACTCTAAACACAAGGAATTATCCTCTTCCGCCTACCTGGTTTATTGCTTCTAAGTGCATATCGCAAACTTTGACAATATACATAATACATTCAATAACTAAACTATAAAATTAAAACATTTCTAGGAATGCGTGAAGTAAAATATACATATAATAGATCTAACAACTAAAAATATAAATACAGGATTATATAAATTAAATATTCTTTTAAAATTAAACCGACAATTACAAAATAAAACATATAATATAACGACCATAAATACATCAATAAAACCTTTCCGGGATTACATTCAGGAAAATACAAATATACATACTTAATACCTAATAGACACAAGTATCCCTAAAAGAGTTGTATTTAAGGGATTACCATTTATTACTATTTCTTAAAACTCAACCTGTAACAGAAATATAAATGCATTTCGACAATGCAATGCGTTGATATCCCTTGTACAATTAGATCCCTTCTGTGAATTACATTAATAATACCTCAAGAGAAAATTTACATAAATACATATATTTAGACTAAATTAATGTAAGAACCTTAAAGTATTAAGACCTCCCTTCTGAGAATTATCATCATACATTTACATTTGAAAATGACAATTGAGTAACATCTTTATTTGAATTAAAAATAAAAAATATGCTATACAAAAAATTATACGTACCGTTACAAATGGGTATAGTATGTGGGTTGTTATTCTCCACGAAGATTAATGCACTTTTGCATGTGCTCGAACCAACTCTGGAAGAGGTTGTTTTCCTTGTTTGTCAGTACAGCCAAAATTACGTTTTTGAAGGCATCGATTGCTCCTTCTGACGACTGGAACCATTGACCACGCAGTCCGTTCTTGTTATTCGGAAAGGTAAAGATATCGTTGGGACTTAGATCCGGACAGTACGGAGGATGCTCCAATGATTCGACGTTTTGTTGCGCTAAAAATTCAATTGTCTTGCATACTGTGTGCGAACATGCTTTCATTGTCTTGGTGGAGGATAATTCGTCGTCCGGGATTGGTTTTTCGAAGCTCGGCGATGACTTGCGGCAAACAAATGGTTGTATACCAATTGGCAGTAACAGTTGTTTGATCTTGTGGAGGAATTGTCGCTACATGATTTGCTTTTGAGACAAATGTCACAATCATCTTTTTGGAAACACTTCGAGAACGGATGACTTTTGCCGGTTCTTCTTTACCTTAGAACACCTAAACAGACGACTGGCATTTAGTTTTTTGACATCAATTCACCCTGGCTGCTTTGTGTTATTCGATGATGCGGTATCCAACGGGAAACTAATTTTTTTTATGCAAAATTTTTTGAATTGCGGTCTTTAAAATCCCCGATAATGCTTCAATCTGACGATATATCACATATCGATCTTTGTTGATGATCTTGCGCACAGCATCGACGTTTTCCAGAGTGACTGCTTTGTTTGGTGAACCTGCTCTTGAACCGTCACTAAGACTACTCCGTTCGCATTTGAATTCTCCGTGCCAACGAGCAATTGTTGGGTGATATAGTGCTTCATTGCCGAAAACAGAAACCAACTCGGCGAGGCATTCTTGTTGAGATAATTGTCTTCATAAATTATAAAAAATAATTCCGCGTAAATGTTCTCGGTTTAATTCCATTTTTCAACTAACTTTGACAGTTCGTTGTAGCTACAACACTACACCTATCGCACTGAAACGCTGGATTTAGGTTAACTAAAGATCGGGGTTAATTTTTAGTACTGACATTTGATTAGTGGCGTCCTCTACGTCCCACTATGCAAAACTTAAAAAACATCTCACGTATTTGTGTATCAAACATGTCTATTGAAACAGGACATATCAACAATTTGTGCTTTGCACTACTTCAAAAAGACAAACACCTCAGACACGATGAACTATAGTGAATAGAGAAATATGTTGCAGACAGAGTAGGAAAAAATTCTGCGCGCGAGCACAATTTTATTTAATTCGTGCGTTTTAAAATTTGTGCTCGCGAGTTTTATTATTAAACTCGTGAGCACAAATTCGACTCGTGAGCAGAGTAGGAAAAATTCTGCTCGCGAGCACAATTTTATTTAATTCGTTCGTTTTAAAATTTATGCTCGCGAGTTTTATTATTAAACTCGAGAGCACAAACTCAACTCGTAAGAATAGTTCTTTTTAATATAGAAAATATAACTCGCTCGAATTGTATTCGTTCGCGAGCGAGTTTAATTCGAGCACTCTTCGTACTCTGGTTGCAGACGAATTATATAATTTAGTCTTGTAACACATGGATCAATAAGTCCCGAGACTAACAATGAAAACAACATTTTTTTTGCAAAATTTTTTTTTATTCATCAACATAATCACCTTTTAGGGTGATACAATGGTTCCAACGCTTTTCCACTTTTTCAATACCATGTTTATAAAAAAAATTATCTTTCGCCTCAAAATAAGCTTCAGTTTCAGCGATGACCTCCTCATTTGAGCCAAATCTTTTTCCCTGGAGCATTTTTTTAAGATCAGCAAAGAGCCAGTAGTCACTGGGGGCTAAATCTGGCGAATATGGGGGGTGGGGAAGCAGATCAAAACCCAATTCGTTCAATTTTGCCATTGTTTTCATCGACTTGTGGCAGGGTGCATTGTCTTGGTGAAAAAGGATTTTTTTTCTCTGCATGTGCGGTCGTTTTTTTGCGATTTCCTCTTTCAAACGCACCAGTAAGTCAATATAACAATCACTGTTGATCGATCTACCTTTTTCGAGGTAGTCAATGAAAATCACGCCATGTGTATCCCAAAAAACTGACGCCAGGACTTTGCCAGCTGACTGCTGCGTTTTCGGACGTTTCGGACGGCTTTCTCCAGCTGTGCGCCACTCAGATGACTGCCGCTTCGACTCTGGAGTGTAGTGATGTATCCATGTTTCGTCCATGGTCACGTAACGATGCAAGAAATCTTTTTTGTTGCGAGTAAATAGCGATAAACAGCTTTCTGAATCATCGACTCGTTGCTGTTTTTGTTCCATCGAAAGCAATCGCGGCACCCACTTGGAAAAAACCTTTTTCATGCTCAATTTTTCATGAAGGATAGTAAATACACTTCCATATGATATCTGTGTCATCTCAGCAATCTCACGGAGCTTCACTTTACGATCTTTCATTATAATTTTTGTCACTTCACTCACATTTTCCGGTGTAACGGCTTCCACAGGTCTACCTGAGCGTTCCGCGTCATTTGTGTCGGTACGACCACGTTTAAACTCGGCAAACCACCGACAAATCGTTGCTTTTGATGGACAAGAGTCCGGGTAACATTTTTCAATCCATTGTTTTGCTTGCGTGGTGTTTTTACCCATTAAAAAAAATGTTTTATCAGAACACGAAACACGGTTTTTTCCATTGTTTAAACAAACTACAAAACGACTTTACTCCAACCTCGATAACTCAGCTGTTTCTGGTCCGATCGACTTAAAATTTTGACATGTTTCAAGCAAAGGTTAGTACTCTAGAAAGACGTGGTTACTGGTTTACTACGAGCGCCATCTATGGGTTAGTCTCGGGACTTATTGATCCATGTGTTAGGTGTACAGTATTTCGTAAGTGTCACACATAGTTCGAATATTACTGTAAGCAATCAATACGAAAATGGCGCAACATTACCAGGAAAAAGTTATTGTTTCACTTTCTGAAAAATAAAACACAAAACAAAAAAATAGTGAAAGTTCCCCCGAGCACAAAAAGGAAAATATCTTAATAAACGCAGTGTGTAAAAATTCTTTCAACCAGAGATGAAACTCAGATAATGGCAAATATTAAGAAGACTCCATAAAAAAGGGACAAAGGAATTATTGAAGAATTAGAAAAACAGATGGTGTTGAAACTGTATGTTGTACAATAAAAAATAGAGGATACCGTTTAAGAAATATCAGAAGGGAACCAACATTTTCCGAATATTACTCGGAGACAGAATAGTTTTGGAAAATTCACGAATGAAACGAAGTTTGAACTCAACCCGAGAATGAGTTGAGAAGTTCTCCATGCACCCTGGAGAGTTGAGAAGTTCTCCATGCACCCTGGATATATGCTGGAAAAACATAAAAATAGAAACTTGTACTCAACATTAAAACATTATGGAGACATCGTGATGATGGACGCCACAGGAATGAATAATTTTCAATTTCTAGTTGGATAGATATGTGCATTTAAAATTTTAGGAGAAAAATTTAAAAGGCAGTGTGGAATTTGAAAAACTGGACTTGAAAGATGAATTCATTTTTCAACAAGACAATGAAGCATTGCGCTCAGATCGTTAAAGATATCCAATACAATGTTCGTGAGATATAGAAAACTCCACCTCAATCAACCAATATTACGTTATTGAGCAATAACAACCTCATTTTAAACACTATATGAAATAATATAGTTTCTCTAACAAAAATGGAATGGGATAAAATTACTCTGATTAACCCAAAATTTTGTACAGATAATGCCTAAGCAGTTGATTATGTCTACAAGTACCAAAAATTATCTGACAAAATACCAAACTTTAAAAAAACGTATACAGTAATAAATTATTTATTACTGAGTGAACACTTTTATGTTTCAAAGTCAGTTTTATAAAACAATACTAAGTGAGCCATTACATATGTGTCCGACTCTAATTATTATTTATTACAGTTATTATCCTTACCTTGCAGAGCATTAAATGTGTCGAATATGGTTACTATAATTTGCAACGTAGCAGTTTGTCTAAAATTGATAATCAAGAATATTATCTCAAAAATCCAGGAAATTCCCATAATTAAAGTTAACTTAAGTACCATACAAATTCTAAAAAAGAAACAGTTATTTTTAGAGAAATAAATATTATTTTTTCAATGTTATAAATACTACATAATTATTATTAAGTATGTGTATAGATCTGTAAAATCCATGAAAGAAAATCTAGGCGAAGAAAAAGCGAAGTACTCGTACTTCAATAATTGTTTTTGTGTTGGGTATTATAATGTAATATAATAATATTGAAGTTTACGTTTCAGAACCATGTAGAAAATACATAATAATAATTAAGCAAATTATTCAGTGCTTGTGACTTACTTTTTCCGACTAATTTGTAATTTTTTGTCTTTTGCATGAAACGCTGTTTTTGAAATTTTCTGCAGATCACGTTTTGATTTGAAATAATACCTAAGCGTCATTATGAAGAACATTGCATTCGCCACAATTAAAATTCCAGCGGGTATCACAGAATAAAAAATGTGTCCATATTGTCCTAAAAATGATCATGCGTTCATAATTTTAAAAAACTATTAATTGTAATATAGTATGTATGCACATAGTGTTGCTATATATTATATACATTAAACCTGTAATCAAAAACATGTTAAATAATAATGACTTTGAAATATAATTATTTATTTAAGTTAACTGAAGTTAAAATAAGAAAAACATTGTCATTTAATGGGATCGCCTTTTATCCGTATGTGGCTTCTGAACGTCATTATTAATAATTTTACCAATCTCTAAATTTCTGTGAAGCATCTTGTAAGTCATGCTCTTTAAATTAGCTTACAATTAAGAGTCAAGCAGCTTTAGAATTTAACTGGCCAAAAAGAAATTTTCTGTCACAACGAACTCCAATGCATAATTTATCAACCACTCTTGCGAAATTTCTATGCCATGAGTCAAAGCCGAGTTTTGTTAGAAAACATCTGTAGTTATAAACGTTTAACGATTTTGTAACATTATCTAACACATTTTTCTAGTGAACTGATTTTTCGCACGTGGTACGCCTTAATTAAAACACACATCACCATGCCATCAATAATGCAGAATGATTGCTACAATCCTCTCTTGAAAACTTATATTTCGTTTCTAGAGAAATCCTAGCATATTTTTTGAATTGCTAAGAATATCTCATCTGTAAAGAAAACATTCACTTAAATCGTTTTGTCCTAACGTCTTTATTTTTATTAAATCTGGTATATAGTATCTTTACACGAACTGCAAAATCTTAACAAAACGAAAACGGATATGATTGAAATATTAACTTCCTTATACAATTTGACCATTGCTGGTATTTAAACTATGTATCAACGACATATTTTGTAGTCTAGTTTTTTCCTTTTCTTTCTTCACTAGGTTTTAGTGCGACTTAAAGTGATCTCAATAGTTTAGATCATTAAATAAACTAAGTATATATACACAGTCTGTCTCAAAGAACACGGAACTTTTTTCAAATAAAAACAAAAGCTTACTAAAATTCATTTATTTTATTCAAAGTAGTCACCTTCGGTTTCAATACAACGTTTTGCACGGTCAATTAACATGTCGAAAGAATTTTAATGTTCATCTTTAGAGATGTACTTCAAGATCGCTGTCGACGCCTTTTTAATGGCTTCGGCGTTGGCATAATGCTATCCTTTCATCAGCAAATGTAGTTTGGAGAATAGATAGAAATCACAGGGGGCTAAATCCAGTGAATACAGTGAATGGTTGATGGTTAAAAAGCCATTTATAGTTAGAAAGTCAGTGATAAGCGTCGAGCAATGAGACAGTACAATTATCATGTAATAAACGCCAGCTATCATTTTCATGATATTGAGAGCGCACACGACGAATGCGCACCAAAAGACACTTCATAACACCAAGAAAATATATACCGTTAACTGTTTGACTAGTTGTGACTAGTTGGTACAAAGTCTTTGTCCACTATACCGTTCGAATCATAAAAACAAATCAACATTGTCTTCACTTTTGACTTTTCCAAACGGCTCTTTTTCGGTCTTTCTTCGCTTGGATGCTTCCATTCCGAGCTTTGACTCTAGATTATATTGAAAACTCTACGTCTCATAGCCATTTACAATACAATACCTGAAGTTTTCGTCCTTTTTTGTCTTTACTCAAGTCTGTACAATGTTGAATTCGGAGCAATTTTTGATCATCTGTTAGCTTGTGTCGTACAAACCTTGTGACAAATCTTTCTCAGTGTCAAATGCTGTGTCAAAATGTGATGGATTAAATCTTTGGAAATATTTAATTCCATTCCCACGTATTACAGTGAGGATTTCCGCTCATTTCTGATAAATTATCGCACAAGTTCGATGTTATTTTCCGTAACTACAGATTATTTGGACCAGAATGTTCGTCGTCATTTACGTCCGTACAGGCGGGCGTCTTTACATCGTTTATACCACTCATACACACTCATATGTGATAAACACGCATCATCAAATTAAACGTTTCTGTAAACGATTTCCCGAGTTTAAAACAGAGCTTGATATTTGCTCTTTGTTCAAAATTCATTTTTCGATCAATGCTAAATACGTCTATCTTACCGACGAATATTTTTTTACTAGATGCCGCCACTAAGAATAACTATTTTAAGAAAGTTCTGTTTTCTCTGCGACAGACTGTGTATCTATATATATATATATATATATATATATGTATATGTATATGTATATAAAGGAAGTTTGTTGATAAAAAAATCTTGACAACCGGAAAAAGTAAAGAGATTAACATAACTGAGATATTTGAATACACATGTGTGAAAGTAACTATGGGGATTAAAATTTCTAAATCAGTTAAGACAGAAGAAGATAAGTTTTATTTTTATTGAAAACTGCAATATACATTTGAAATTCTTCCTATTTACAGGGATATTTTGATATAAAATTGGTGAAAGATCTAACGGATCTTCCAATAAGAGGTTTCATTTTGATAGGTAAAGAAAACGAGAACTTTTAAGCGAAATCATCGGATGTTTATTTAATTGCAAGAGGAGGGTATGCCATTAATAATGGAAAACAATATCAGTCAGATGGCCGCCACGGCTACGCTTGCAGGACCATATTCTTTTCATGAAATTTTCCATCACCAATTCACACATTTGCGTCTGTATGTCCTCCATAGCTTCATGAATTCCATCTTTGAGGTCTTGAATCGATTGTGGGCCATTGGCATAGACCTTATCTTTCACGTAGCCCCCCAAAAAAGTCTAAAGATGTTAAATCACAAGATCTCGGTGGCCAATTGTGATCGCCTCTTCGAGAAATCACACGATCAGGAAACTTTTCACGAAAAAGAGCGATGGTATCGTTACATGCGTGGTACATAGCGCCGTCTTGTCGAAAATAAACGTCGTCCACATCAATATCTTCCAATTCCAACCATTAAAATCATTAATCATCGTTCGATGGCATAATCCATTCACCGTAACAATTGTTTCAGCCTCATTTTCGAAAAAGTAAGGTCCAATGACCCCGCCAAACCAAAAACCGCACCAAACAGTCACACGCTGAGCGCTCCGACGTAAAAATGGGCCTCATCACTCAAGATGATTTTTCGATGCAATTCCGTTTGATGCATTTCAAGGACCCAATCAGCAAAGACACGACGTTGTTGATGGTCGGTAGGCATGAGTTCTTGTGTTAACTGAACTTTAAGAGCCTTAAAACCTAGGTCTTTTTTTGCAAAATACAATGTAATGTCGTTTGTAGAATGCCTAGTCCCAAGATCGACGAGAAATGGACAAACCAGGGTTTTCCTCAACACTATGGGCTACAACAGCAATATTCTCAGTTGTTCTTCACCGACGTGCACGAGTTCGATTCTTCATATCACTAACTTATCCCAACGGCTTAAATTTTTCCACCAGTTTCACAATTGCTGGACGACAATGTGCTTCACAACGAACCAAAAATGCTTTAGTTTTGCGAACTGTGACCACGAAATTTTCACCATTTTTGTAGTAAATTTTAATCATTTCAATGCGTTGTTGAAGCGTATATCGTTCGATTTTTATTAATGGCGTAATTTTTACTTGTCATCTGTCAAGTAGCTACACGTTGAGTCATGACAACTGTTAAAATGGCGGGCTATTGAAAATGAAATGTCTTATTTTACCCCACCGACGCATGTTTTTTTAATAGATGGCGCCGCTAAGAATTACTATTTTAAAAAAATTCGGTGTTCTCTCCGACAGACTGTATATATATATATATATATATATATATATATATATATATATATATATATATATATATATATATATATGAGAGTACATCAAATTAAATAAGTATATACAGTCGTATGCACGAAAATAGCAGTCCTCAATTATTACTTATAAATAAAATTTCAACGGACAATTCTGATGCAGCTGTATTGAAATTATTTAAAATCCCTAAATATATATGGTTTCTGGTAAAGAATTGAATGAGGGGGAATTACTGAGTTTTTTAGTCATGCGCTGTTATTTGCCTATGCATTAAAATAGCAGTACCATAGCTGGCGGCACTAAACGCAGACGTATAAAAGTTCTATCTGTTGCAGAATAATTCAAAAATTTTTTAATCTCTTGTAATGTGGGCCGAGCAAAACATTGTTCATCGGAAAAAAGAGCAACTATACTCGATCTACTTAAGAGAGGCAAAAGTCACAAATTTATACAAAATAAGCTCTTACGTTCTGCAAAAATTATTGCAAACGCTAAGAACTGGCGAAAATTGAAAGAAAATTGTCGTGGAAAAAGGACAACTAGCCCTAGAGAAGACAGAAACATTATAACTTGTGCAAAGAAGACACTGTTCATAAGTTCAACTGCAATAAAAAGTGAGCTACATCTTTGTATAAGCAGCTCTACCATTAGACGAAGATTGATTCAAGGAAAGTTGTGTGCAAGAAAGTCTAGGAAGGTACCATTATTAAATAAAGGGCAAATACAAAGTAGATTGTCGTTTGCTCACGATCACGAATAATGGAACGAAAAAAAGTGGCATAATGTACTGTGGCCTGATGAATCGAAAATAGTTTTATTTAATTTCGGTGCATACAAACAACACTTACGAAGACCACCAATGACAGCATTTCAACGCCAGTACACCAAAAGAGCGATAAAATTCAGAGGCTCAAGCTATGCTGTGGGGGTGCTTTTCGTGGTATGGCGTAGATCCTTTACACAAGACAGAAGGCATAATGAACGCCTATATCAATCAATATGAACGTATTACAAACTGTGCTTCTACCATATGCAGAGGAAGAAATGCCACTAAGATGGTTGTATATGCAGGATAGCGATCCGAAGCATGTTTCTCGTAAAGCGAAAACATGCTTCGGATCGCTATCCTGCATATACAACCATCTTAGTAGCATTTCTTAATAATTAATTTCTTAATAATAATAGCGCTCGTGTTTTGGGTTGGCCAGCACAATCGCCGGACTTCAACTCTATTGAAAATTTATGGGTAGAGTTGAAAAAAACTATATCTGCTGCTAAGTCGCAAAATATTAACGATCTGTGGAGAATATGCCAAGCCGAATGGCAATTAGTTTCAGCAGGGCCATGTAAGAATTTGGTGAACTCGTTGATCTCAACAGGTATCAAGAGACGATAAACAATAAAGGTCAAACAACAAAATATTAAGTGTTTTAATCCAATTAACTAAGTAAAAATAACATTTGGTTAGTATATTATAATGCACAATTATTTTGTTTGTTCTTGAATATAAACAGTTTTATTTTCTGTTTGATATTAAGAAACCTATTTATCTATTGCTATAGTTATGTAACATGTTGGAATAAAGAGTTCAATAAACTTGAATTACCTTTATTTAACGTATAAATTGATATTTGAGCAAATTTAAGACCGCTACTATTTTCGCGCACATGACCGTATATATATATATATATACATATACATAATAAGTATATATTCATACATATATATTCTGCATATATATTATATATATATATATATATATATATATATATATATATATATATATATATATACAATATATACTCATAGCAGCTTTTATGATGAAATGATATAGACTAGTCTCATTTTATATAGAGTGTAACTCAAACAAAATTTGACTTACATATGTATATTAGGTAGTAAGTACTCACCTTTGGTAACTGAATTATATAAAACGCACTTTTTCTCCATAAATTCTGGACGAATAGATATTGGCATCTCATATACTTCCTTCACTCCCATGTAAAGAAACGTAGTCATTATAGATGGAACAGCAAGTGCGTATATGGTATAATAAGTCATTTTCTTAATTGTAGCTTGTCTTGGTTGTGTCCATGTTGTCTTCATAGATCTGAAGTAAAATCATGCATTTACTTATTTAAAATGATTCTTTAAGTTGCTGCATATTGTATAAAATTATAAATAAATAAGCATAAGAAATATTTCTGATCGTAATAAATTTTTACGCATTCATTACAGATTAAAATAAGTAATTACAAGAAATGAATATTTTTAACATTAATTATTTTCTACGATATATTTATAACTGCGAAGACAAAAGAAAATCATTTGCAAGTAAATTAGAAGAAAACTAACTATGCATGTACTTTTATAATAAACAATCATTTTATTGCAGATAGCAAGCAGAGAAAGCAAATTTTGGCGAACACCTATGATACACAAAGACTGGCTTGACCTGTTAGTGCATATTGTTAATCGCTAATGTGCTCAACAAGCTACAATATATATATTATACATATAGCAGGCTGTTAAGATAGTTTCCGATCTTTAAACCATAATCACATTTGCATAGCATAGCAATGCTTTACAAGGACACATGTCATTGCCTATACCCTTTCTCAAACAAAGCTTCCAAGTTACTACCCCAAAAGTAGGCAGAGAGCATTTCCAACTTTCGATTGCTGCACATATTATTATTGATTTTAGGTCGATTTCTTTTGTAACGGAAAAATTATCGGTTCAAATTGTTTAAATTGCGAACAAATGCAAATTGCCGCAGATTTGTCTCTACATAAGCATCCATATGTATAGGTTTACACTTCCTGTATGGGATGATAGCAGCTCTATACCCAGAGCTGCTCCAGATTCTTCTTTTGGACTAAAACCACTTTACTCAATTTGTTTTCGTATTTACCCTTCTATAGATTTTTTGTTTTTTTGTGTTATGTTGATACTAAGTATATGTTGATATTTTTCAAGCATTCAATTAATTATCTCCTGCCTATATATGAAGGCTATCGTCTATCCATCTTAATTTATTCTTTTTTCCGTTTGTCTGTCATCAAGCAAATCGTTTTCTTTTTATCTTCCTTATTATCCTTACATATTATACTATACTTATATATATATACATATATATATATATATATATATATATATATATACATACATATGTATATAATATCAAAATAATTAGCAGATGTTTCCGTTTCGATCGTATAATTTCAAGTAATTTATATTTTTATGCACGGCAACAGTTAAACATAGTGTATCGCCCCATATTATTAAAACAGAAAATTAAAAATCTTTTAATTGGGAAAATGTAGACAACAGCAATAATGAAATGTTTAGTGTTTTATTCAACATAAAGCACTTCAATATGGTGTACAATAACCTCGGACATTTAGTACATTTCTACATACAGCGTGCATTGAGTTTATTAAATTACCTAAAAGTTAGTAAGGGATCTTTGACTACTCTTCATTTATAGCTTCAAACTCGTTAAATGTTCTTAGCTATAAAATACGAGCAGCAATTCTACGCCACAAGATATTCCGAGCATGCTCGATGGGATTTAAATCAGGAAAACAAGAATGCAGTCCATTCTGGTAATTTCAGGTTTCTCAAACAAATCAGTGATGATATTAGCGCGATGATGGCGAGCAATTAATTGTTGACAAATCGCGCTAATGTAAGGGATAACTATAATATTAAGAATTTCATCCAGATAACGAACAGCAGTCAAAGCTCCATTTCCAATGATAAGATCACTATAGCCGCCAGTACAAATATCAGTCCACGCCATAACACACATACAAGCATTGGTCGTTCCCAAACAAAAACAGGATTATCTCCAATTTCACATTCAACCCAAGTAAACGTTCCTCTATTATTAGCTAAACCTAGTCTTATTGCAAGAGAGAACTGGAGTTAGCCTTTGAATTTTCTCATGTTCCTCTCTGTCATTAGTTAAAGGAACATTGGTCAACGAGTATAGGGATCAACATTATAAAGGCGATTTCTTATGGATTAAATAGATACATGATATCCTGCAGCTGCAACTAACTGAATTCGTAGTCGAATTGCATTCATGTGCCAATTTCTATAGGACAATACTGCCATATAGCAGCCATCTTTAACACTTATGCTAAATTGTCGATCTTATCCCATTTCCAATATCCCATTATAAAAGCGACTGATTTCGCTTTAGGACACCCAAAGTTTATGAGCAACCACTCGTTGCGTTTACACAGCTTTCAACCTCCTAATATCTCGTCAAGATGCGGAATCTAACGGATTATGTTTTTCAGACATTTTTCACTCACATTTAAGAGAATTCCGAAGTAACAATTGCAATATACAATATTAGTCATTACAACGTGTTCAGACAAGTCTGTGCCTGTATATTACACGAAAATAATGGCAAAACATCGATCAGTATATATAAAACAAAATTTATAATGAATTTTGCAATTATACGATACTAACGTAACTGTATCCTTTGATTGTTTTGTCCAGTGTATTATTCCATCATTTAATATCACTTCTTATAATATACGGTTATCTTTTCTTTGCCCTTGATGACTTCCACTATATTTTCTCCATCCAGCACTTCTGCGGTTTTAATATATTCCTTTAGTAGATTCGCAGTTTTTTCTGCATTTTCGCTTGTTTGTAAGATACATTATCATTTTTCTTGTTTATATTCACTCCTAAATAATTTAAATCAGTGTTTTGTAAAACCGATATTCACCTATTTTCTTGTTTGCTTGTTTTCTGGTTCATTTGTTTTTTCCGTGAAATTTACAAGTATTTTGATTTTATTTGTTCAATGGCTAGCTTTAGAATGATATTGAATAGCACTGTGGACAATAGCTTTCCTTGTCTTATTCCTGTCCTTATTTGTATTTTTCTTGTTTTTGCTTGTTAATAGTTTTGTTTTCTCCATAGTTATCTTAGGGATTTTCATATTCTGAATTTCCTTACTTTTTTTTCTGAATATAATGAAAGCTCGCTTGAAATCGAAATTCTATTTCATAATATCTCTCAAGAGTTTTGAACATAATATGAATCGCTTCGATGGCAGAGTTTGTCTCTGAATTCTTGATGATATTATACTCTGTCAGCTTCCGTGTATTTTGTCAATCTTTTTCTGATAATTGTTGTATAATATGGCGTGTTTAGAAGCATTATTCTCCCACATTTACTACAAAGTTTTCTTTCTTTCCAAATTGGCTTCCTGAGTCCAGTTTCTCATTCTTTTGATATGATTTCTTCGTAAACCTACGAGTTTAAGAAATTCGTTATTACTACAAGCATCCTTCATTTCTTTGACATTCTATCATGTATATTTTAACATACTCTTTGTTTATACTAACGTTTACTTTGTTACTTCTAATATATTTTTGCTAAGTCTTCATATATGTTCATTTGGCTTCTAGACTTCTTCGACCGTTGTCCAGTTTGTTCTCAAATTCCGGGCCAGTTGCAATTCAAGAGAATTAATGAATTGTGAAGTACTTTTTTGCCTCTTTTTAGCTAAGTACAATGAATGACCCCATGCTTTTCAAGTTTCCAGTTTATAGTTCTTTTGGTTCTTTTTAGTTGCCCTACCTTTCACCTTTCTTGTGAATTTCATTCTAATGTTTCTTTATTAATTTCAATCCTATTGCATGCCTGATTAATCTATACCTATTGCTCTTTATTTCGATATTCTATTTCTCCCCAGTTTGTTATTTTCCAAAATTAGATATTTAGCATTATTCTGGCTACCTAATCTTCACCATATTTTTTTAAAAAAGATTCCCAAGTACTTGCAACTTATTTTCAGTTGTTTTAAATAATTCCTATACTTCAGAACCATGTAATGGTATTGATTTTATTTACAACGGCGTTGAAAATCTTTATTTCTATGATGATTGTCAACTTGCCATACTTTATTTTTTTAAATAAACACTGTTCGTGCTCATTACTTAGGTCGGCATCATGCCTTATTGTACTAGTTAAATAAATTCTTCTGTTCTTTCTGATATTACATTGACTACTTAAATTGACTACATTTACATGTAACATGTTTGTTTGGTAACAATATTATCAATTCACGGATATCTCTGCCCAAACCCTTTTTGTTATTTACCCAATCTCTTGTTAACTCATCAGATAGTCTGGCTTTGTCCGGCAACTCTACGCACCTGATGGGTATGTATCATTATCGAAACAATAATAATAACAAGTTCTGAAATTGAGTGAAATGGTAGTTGCAATCATTGCTTTGTTTAGCAGTAATTGTTTCATTAATTACGTTATCGTTGACGATTGCCATTGATATACACATATTGTTGTTTGCATGCAGCAATTCTGTTCAAGTGCACCTACAGTAAAAGAGCTTAACATATAGTTCTCTCTCATGACTTTGTATTATCGTTTCAATAATGATGTCCTCAGATGCGTAGAACTGCCACACATATTCACTAAAAAATCAATCTCTCTAGTGTAGAAAATAAACAAATGAAGTACTTTTACTTACCCTACTGTACGGTAAATATCGAAACACATTACATTCATCCATGAAAATGATGAAATGTATGAAAAGAAGAAGGAAAAGCCTGAAAAGATATATTTAAGTGAATCGTGTCTTGATTATTTAATGCCTTTTAGGTGTAATACCTATAAATTCACAATATTTTCCAAGATCTGGAATCATAAATAATATAATTAACAGTACATAGAAGATTAATAAGGAAATGCAGTAACCAACTATTATTCTTTGAATTATTTTCGTCAGTTTAAATACAAAGATATATACTGATATTGTAATGAAAATGGAAATGCAAGAGATCATGATGATCGGTATAACCCATTGAAATTTCAGGTCGTTCTCTGTAGTTATAGTGCACAACCGTACTACGTTATACGACCTATTCTGTTTCATATTCTCATATGTTTCCATACAATACATTAAGTCACTAACTTTATACTCCTTCCATACACTTCTTTCTTTTATAACAAAATTTCCGTTTGCCTTAATAGTGAAATTGTGTCTAGTTTTTCTTCCTGGATAGTTATTGCATATTCGTTTATCCGTGAATACTACAAATGAATCTGAAATAAAAAATAATATAAATAAATAGTAAGCAAAAATAATAAGAACAGACTTATTGACAACTCTAAAACGAGTTTTAAAAAATAGGTAAATATTCAAGTTTCAGTAGGTTGAATTCTATGTTTTTCTTACAAATACAGTCTTTATATATAATGCACTTTATTCTTGTTAGATGGATTTGTTTTCTACGAGGATGAGCTGAAAAATCCATAAAATGATGTCAACTGTAAAATTGCACATCATTATCTTTATTAGTTTTGTTGCGACGTCTGTCGCATTAAGGGCGTCTCGGAGCTTATGAAGAGATTAATAGTGTTGAAATTCGTGCTGTCTTTAAGTACTTTTTAAAAGGCTATCAGCAATAAATATTCCTCATATACGAGGGTAGTTCGAGAAGTAATGAATTTTTTAGATACAAAATAATTTTTATTTTTCAATATATTCTCCTAAAAGAGCAATACATTTATTCCAACGGTACTCCAATGCCCTTATGCCATCTCTAAAATGCGATTCCGGAAGGCTTGCAAAATACTCATTTACGAAGACGATAAGTAAGGTAATCAACGAGCAAAATGCCCTTTGAATCCCAAAAAATTGATGCCATCATCTTGTTTGCCGATAAAGTGGTTTTCGCTTTCTTTGGAGGTGCAGAACCACGTTCTAACCATTGTTTCGACTGTTGTTTAGTTTCAGGTGTACTGTAGTGTACCCAAGTTTCATCATAAGTAACAAATCGCCTACAAAAATCAACCGGATTCCGCATATAAAGATTCAAACACTCATTGGAAAGGCCCATTAAAATGTGGTGTACGCGTTCTGTTGAAATTTTTACCATGTCTGCTATCTCTCTCACTTTGAGTCGCGATCTTGCGTAATAATATTATGGATTTTTATAATAATTTCCTTAGAAGTCACGATTTTGGGTGCTCCAGAGCGCGCTACATCAACACAGCTTGTTCTACCACGTTTAAATTCATTTACCCATCTACTTATTGTGGCGGATGATGGAGCAGATTCATCTAATGTTTCCCGTAACTCATCTTTTATTTCGGTAGTTTTCATACCTTTAATTACGAAGTATTTAATCACCGCACGATACTCTGCTTTTTCCATTTGAACAAAACGACGTGTTGCTACTTTTTCAATCAGCTGTCAAAAATAAACTAATCAATCGATTTATCTAAATATCGGAATGTAAACATATAAATACGCAACCTAAATTGCAGTGCATTTGTTTTACCAATTAGAGCGCCACCTATGTGTCATTCTCACTACTTGTCAAACTATCCTCGTATATAAATTAATTAGTGGTGAATTTATTTTCGATCTGCCTTTTAAAAATTTTATTCAAGCAGAATTTACAAATTTATAAATTTTTTAAATGGTTTATTATGGAAATGATAATGATATGGTAAATATTACTAATCAAGTTAATAATTACTATCTTTTTACAAATTGAGTATAACACTTTGGCTACTCTATGTATCAAAATTGGTACGCAAATAGTTTTTACATACATTTTACATAGGTAGTCACGTGAAATGACCAGACCGTTTCCTTTCAACTGTGTACAACACACAAATATAATTTTCATTGACTTAAATTCACGTATTTGTTAGTCTGGTCTCTGTTCTTGTTTATTATAATCTATTTAGGCATTAGTTTTTGTATTATGATGTATTGGGTGTATATTAACACGATTACATCGCAAATGAATCACAAAAGTTTAAGTAATGCCGAACTTCAAGAAATAATAGAAAAATATACGTGACATTGAGTATGAGAGGGGCGATGATAATTTACTAGATGATAAAAAAATGATGAGAATGAGTCCAATAACAAATAGACTGAAGAATCTCAAATGGATTTATCTGACGATGACATAAATTGTTTACGTATCGTATGGAATAAATACAAAGAGAAATTTAAAATTTGGTTTTAAATATAATAGAAATAAATAAGCTTTATTATAGGAAACTTTAAAAAATTATCATTTGTGAAAAAGGCTGAGTTTTCTAAAACATTTTTTAATAAAAAAAGGAATGAGTTAATTCATTACTTCAATTCATCGACAATCAGATATTGTCGCTTATTGTTGAAGAAACAAATAGGTATGCGGAGCAAAAAATAATTAAAAGGATAACAAATGATAATTTTTTTTTTAAATTCTCTTTCATACCAATGGAAGGGTACAGATCAGTCAAATGTTTTAACATTTGTAGGAATGTTTGGTAGATGGAATCAGATGCAAAACCTACATTGAAAGATTGTTACAGTAAGAAACTTCTATATAGAAGTATCGGTAAATATGTGGATATGTTTAGGACGTTTATTACTTGAACTTCGTTTATGAACTTTGCGTGCATTTTTCAAATAATGAAGTCTCTGATGGAAAAATAAAAATACGAAGTCTACAGAATTGGCAGTTATTTAGTACAATAACGTGCAGTAATACATATGTACATGTAATACATGATTATAAGACCAGAAAGCTGCATATTCAACTGCACTCCGGTGAGACATAAAATGGTACAGAAAGATTTTTACACTTATATAAAACAAAAATAAAGTATTCTTTTTAAAAAAAACTTTCAGTCTTTGTAAAAACTTTAATAGATACTGTCAATGTGTTAATTTTTTTACCACTTCAAATGCGGAATCTATGTATTTTAAAATTTAAAATTATTTTAAATACTGTTAAGAAAAATACACCAACACTAATTTCAAAGTCACGATACTGTAGATAAAATGTAGGTATAAACTAAATTTTAAATGATCTACTGTATTTTAATTTTGAAACTTATAGAGTATAAACTAGTGGAACGTAATATTAGCATTACATTGTGTATTTATATATGTATGTATGTGTGTAATTCTCATGGCAATACACCACAAACGCAGACATGTGGTCATAAAATGAAAAGTGATCCTTATCGTTTAATTATAAAACTGTGAATAAAAACATTTCTTAATTCCTTGATGACTTGTGACGCAAAAACTAATTCATTAGAAAGACGCATGAATTTATGTACTGAGTCATATTACGCTTAAAATAATATCACATATTTTAGAGTATATGTATGTACCGTCTGTATAAAAAGTAATGTCTACTCCTGATCATCGTTACATATTAAGGATATAAATTTATTTAATAGAAGACTATCACAAGCAAAAAAAAGTTAGTGTTTACGTCAGGAAAGGTAATGTACATATATATATATATATATATATATATATATATATATATATATATATATAGATATAAATAATAATGTAATAAAAAGTATTGACGAACACACCATTCTCTTTTTAAATAATAACTGTGTTATCGTTATAATTGGTAATTTTATTGGAAGACCAGTGGTGAATAGTACGACTCCAAAGTTTAACATGACCAAACATAACGTTTGAAAACGGCCTCTTAGCACTCGTACGCCATTCATGCTTCTCCTAGATAATTACCTATATTAAGTAAGCAATTGCAAGAGTTACATATGTATTTTCGTAAGAAAACTATTTATACATTGCTATGAATCATCATACAAAGATATTTTTTTTAATCACTGAAAGTCAACACGCGCACAGTGTGCGTTTTGGCTTTCAACGGTACAGACCGTGTGCGGAATTTGTTTTCGTACGTTTAATTATCTGCTGATTATGACAACTTAGTTGTCAAAATACGTATACAGAATACGAAAATTAATATAGAAAGGGGTTATATTTCAACTTTCGGTGATTAAGTTAATCAATCACAGGCTCCATCAAAATTACCATACCAAGATGTATTTTAATTGAATGATTTTATTTTACTTACATCTCGAAAGCGAATACTTAAATAAATTTTTTAAGGCATTAATTTTACAAATAAGAAATATGTTCAGTGATATACAGAAACCGATGTTATTAGTGTAAGTAGGAAGAGATTTTATTTAGTTTTTCTTTTGGAATATCAAACGCTGTCTAATAAAGGTTCAGTTCATAGTATAGTTCATTTATATATCCCCAGTACATTCTCTATCTATGTTCCTGAACGGTTAAATGTCCCTGAAAGATCTGTATTAATAAATCTCGTTCGTAACACATCCTTATAACAAAAGTTATATCCGGAGAGCGTAGAGACCAGGAATTTCCAAAAAGTCGTCCGTTTTACTTATTGAGAAAAGATTATCAAGGAACGAACTTCGGCTATACTGTGTGCTGAAGCTCCATCTGAAAATACATACGGGGCAGATATATCAGAATATCCTCTATTACATTGAAAAAATCATTCTGTAAAAAATGTAAGTACATGTTAGAATTAAGGTTTTGTCAAAATAAAATTACTCTAATGATTCGATTACTAAAAAGTCCGCGAAGCATTAGTATTAGTAAAGTATTGATCACGTGTTTCTACCAGGAAATGGAGACTGTTGTCAGTCCATCAACGACAATTTTGAAAACTAACGGATCCATTTAACGAAAATGTGTACTCGTGACTGAAAATAGATGCCTAATATCGTAAATAATTTATCCTCTTGTATTTCTGCTTAAATCCAAAACCCTCGGTTCTGTAAAGCGTGAATAAATTTCGCCTTGCTAAGCCTATAGTTATTCGATTTCAAAATTCTTCTGTCAGTTGTGCTATACAGTCTTTTTATGAGAATTTCCAAAAAATGACTGAAATTTCAACAATAGTATGTATTACCTGAAAGTGGAGTTATTTAATATTATAGTATGATAAAAAAAGATTGTTAGTTTTTCGGCACAAGGTAGCGCGCTTGATACGAGTTTAGCTGGCGTCGAAGGGATTTTATTTATAGGTATATAGCGCACTTCTAGAGTATGTATAGTTGGTTCAACCAAAGTGAGCGAAGAAAATGTTTCATAAACGAAAACAGGTTAAAAAATGATATACCATTTTTTAAATTTTCTCTGCCTCACTGATTTCAGGTGTCCTTTGCAATTTGGTTCTTAATATACCGATAAGTTCACATTGCAAGCATTACATTTTACGAGATTGCCACAGTATATTAAATCAAAATACCGATGTACATGTACATTTAATAATTTGATGTATCACTTGCAATCTGTTTTTGTGTACGTAACATTCTCGCTCAGCTGTGTACTGTTGGTTAAACCAGTGATACAGTCTAGAAGTGACTCGAGTGAACTAACACACAATTGCGCAATATAGCCATAAATAAAATCATCCTGCCCGACACTAGCCGAACTCGCATCGCGCTACCGCAGAAAACTGATATCTTTAATTATGAGCCACTTTAAAGTGATTTTCAACGTTATTTGAATTTTTAAATTTCTTTAAAATCTTAATAAAGATTGATTGACAAATGAGGTTTTTGAGATGTTGTATACTGAAAACTGTTGCCATTTTACACCGACAATTAAAACAATTTCTTTCTTAACTAAACTTTAATTAAACAAATGAAAAGGAAAAAATAGTTAACAAAAAGATATCCGAATGCAAACACTCAAAACCAATTCAAACATGAAAATAATTAAGTATCTTAGGTTAATATAGCTATAAATAAACATTCTCAGAATTTTTGTGAAAGCAATCTATTATCAAAAGTACATCATAGAATACAAAACTTATGAAAAATATTACTTCGTAGTAAGCCATGAAAACCAAAGTGCTGGATACTACATAGAAAAGAAAAACTACGAGAATTCTTCGATCAGATCAACAAACAATATGCCTCTATAAAGTTCAGAAGAAGAAGAAAGAGTACCGTTCTTAGATATAATGGTATACTGCACTCAGTCGAGGAAACTACAATGAGTACACAGGAAGACAAGCCATAATGATAGATACCTACATGCCATGTCCCATCACCATTTTAAGCAGAAAAGAGATATTAATGTAAAGACGATCGTCTACTCCAAACATTTTGAGAAAAAAAAATTGACACGTTAAAGAAGCACAGGAGAAGACCAGATATAGCAATACAGAAATGAAGAGCCTTAAGGACGCTCAGAACAGAAAAGCCACCTACAGAAACGTAACCAGCTAGAAGATTCGCCCATCTACCTTATTTTGATGAAAAAGACTGAAAAAGTATATTTTAATACTGCAACCGCCATTCAACATAACTTTTTTGGAGTCGAGGATAAATTACAATGAATAAAATGAGAAGTTTCCAAGTTAATACAAATAGATTTGTGAGAGAAGAACTACGTCGAATAAACAAGGAAATCGGCAGAACAAAGAATTTAACAGCGCATCTTAAGATTTTTCTTTAGTATGTCCAGATAAGCTGTTATATCCATTTTGTGTTTCGTAAATAAACGCTCCGAGTACCATTTGCCGTTAAACAGCTTCATATCATGCGATCCTTCACATATTCCAACTTAAGTTTTCAATTAGTAGCTCAGTATTAGATCGCTGCCATGGCTGCCTGTCAGATTAAATTTGCTCTCATCAGTAAATATTATTATTATTAGTGCCAGTAATGAAAATATTTATTTACATGCTTTTCGACAAATTTTAAGCTCTTTTGACGACTTAATAGTGAAACGAACGATCCTAAAGTGATAATAATTTTTCCGCAGTGGTCTTCTAATAGTTTCAGCACTAACGGCGTTACGAATATTAAAGAGCCTTTTAATTTCTGCTATTACTTCAGGTACACTTAGTTATTTTTTTTGTGTTATCTATCCCTTATAGGATCAATTTTTTCGATTTATTGACTTTAGGCTTATTTATAATACAATTGCCTGTTGTATAGCTTGTTGTCATATATTAGGCAGTGGACCTGCTTCCATTTATAATTTCGGCTATGATACCATAACTTCGTCCATTTTAATAATGGAGAAGTTTTAATTCACGAATTATTTCATTGCCTATTTGACGTATTTTTTGTTTAGTCAACAAAATATACAAGTTTAAGTGCTTTATAGATACTGAATGTGAAAGAGTACTATTACACTAATATACACGTTTTAATCATTCGAGGATTTACCGCTATTTATAGAAATTCGTGTACTGTCCGAATTTTAGTGTGAATATACACTCAGAAATATTTATAATTACCACTGTACTTTCAGTCGATTCTGTATTTTAATCAGTGGTAGTTTTACGTACAGTTGAATTAAATTGTTCAAGTTTTAGTAATTGAAATCGAAAAGAAATGTTTTAATAATTATTGACCACATTTTTTTCCAATTCTTTACTTAGATGGTAATCGTTAGGAAGTACGTGATTTAGATTAATCTTTGGCATGTTGCTTATTAGTCAAAATATTTTTTAATTAATTTTTTCTTTATCGAAAGACGCTATTTATAAACCAAAATTTTATCAGAGTAGCAAACATATTTAAAAGTTAAATCTATCAACTTCCTCTAAAATATTAATCAGTTCATATTACTTTATACACACAGTTGAATTAAATTGTTCAAGTTTTAGTAATGGAAATCGAAAAGAAATGTTTTGATAATTGACCACAATATTGACCACATTTTTTCCAATTCTCTAAACAGGCCAATTAGGAAAATAGGACGCACATTATACTTACAATGAAAATTTGTCATTGTGTTTCAAATATAAACTAAACTAATTTAAAAATATGTATGTACATATATACAAAACAGTTTTTCAATCTATGGTTATCCATTCCACATCTTTTATTGTATGTACATTATGCCAAGATATAAAAAAATTGCTTTCTATAATCTTTAAATTGGTTTAAATACATTTCTTAATTTATAATACATTTATATTGTAGGCTTTATTTTCCTGAATAACATCTATTTATGAAGGTAATTAATATTTTAAACGAAATTAATAGTTTGTTTTTTTGTTATAATAATTAATACATTTGGTTTTGCTACATAAATTATGGATAAAATAAGAGCGCCGATGTCCATTATTTTACTGATAGTTTCCATTTGTTTGTTCGGACGAACTTTTTTTGACATACGAAGATATTTAAGTAATAATGTACAGGAAAACTTTATTCGTATTACCTACACGATTTCAATGTATAATATCATAGGCCACCCAAAAAGGATGGTATTCTAAGCAGAAACAGAGCACAAAAGATGAGTACTTTGTCTTTGAAATTACTTACAATTTCAAATTAATAGATTCTGGTATCGATATCATTAAGACAGAATTTTACTTTTGCTTTCGGAAGATTTATTTTATAGATCATTTCGTTTCGGGCGTATAGTAATCAACTCAAGTATCGCCTGTGGTAATAAATCGGCACATAGAATTTACCTTGTTTTTCGCGCTAAACAATTACAAAAAATTTGGATTCGCACCAATTTTTGGTCAACACTGAACAGTCGCGTTATCCACCTAGTGGACATTTTCATCTAATTTTAAATATTTGTTTCAAGAAGAAGTACTTAAACAGTCGTCACAACGAAACTAATAAATATAGCGATCTGAAATTTGATAGTTGGCGTTAGGCAGATAATTTGTCATCATGTCACAAATACACGGACTTTTCACCTCATCCTTGCAACATACCAAACAAAATTGCCAAAAAAAAAAAACTTATATAAAATAGTTTCTCATTCAGAAATTATACGAGTATATATTGCCGGGGTATATAGGTACTGATAATAAATTTATGAAATAAATCTCTCTATATCCTTTCAAAAATTGATGGTACTTGTACATATGTAGATGAAATACATTTCTAGAAAATATCTTTTGAATATATGATCTTTAATGTCTAGGACTTCAACTTTTCCTGTATCAAAATAGCGATCATTGTTTCCAGCATACTGACAAAAGGCAGTGATAATAGGTTGTTATTTAAATAGCTGCAGTGAGATTATTAAAATTTTTACAACCAGGAAACATACTATAAAAATAACTGAATCCTCTGCTAATTCTTTAAATGTATAAATACTATACGTACAGTATCGGCACAATCAGTGAGTAGTCATACTGCAGTAAGTTTGATACGTTAGCTACCACCATATGTGAAAAGTGGCATTCCCCATGTGACGAATAGAAATAAATATATGTAAAGCAATTGATTTTTAATTATCCTTTGGACTTACAAAAAACGAAATCATACATTTTTTTACAAAAAAAAATTAAAATCAGTGGTGATGCTTATGGCTTCCTGAGAAGATTATTTGACCTGAATGCCGTAAGCATCAGCGGTGGTAATGGTAAAAAGAAGTACATAAAAAGAAATATTCAATGTTTTGCAACAATAAATCTACTTAAGATAAAAAGATTTATCGCACTTTGTATACACTTTATTGTTTTTTCTATCGTACAATCTTGTAAGCTTTGTTGCATCATTTGATCTAAAATATTCTTCTTTTTCACAATTATTGTCACTGATGGCCATTAGATCTTCTAACTTCCTTATTGCTTTTTTCTTACCAGTACCTTTCATATTAATTCCTTATTTTGTAGAAAGGAAACATTCATCCATTTTTGAATTTGATCTTTATAGCTTCTTTCGGCAATCTTTTGTCGCAATGTACCCAAAAAATGCGTACCAAGATCTAATAATTTTCCAGGAAATGGCGTACTCATGTAATAATTGTCAATAACCATTGTTCTTCCCGCTTCTAGATATTTATCGCAAATGAAGGAAATATTCCGGAAATTTTACCCGAATTCAATAATATTCTAAAAATGTAATCTGTAGTATCACAAAGTTTGAAAATTTTCAAACCGCTTGGGATATACACAGTCTGTCGCATAGAAAACCGAATTTTTTTTCAAATAAAAGCAAAACCATGCGCAGCAACACACAGGACAACTTGTGTACTGCTCCGCTAATTTAATTTCTCTCCAGGACCTATATATATATATATATATATATATATATATATATGTATATATTATCGGTAATTGCCACACACACACAAATATATATACGAGGATAGTTTGACAAGTAGTGAGAATGACACAGGTGGCGCTCTAATTGGTAAAACAAATGCACTGTAATTTAGGTTGGCTTTTTATATGTTTACATTCCGATATTTAGACAAATCGGTTGATTAGTTTATTTTTGAGAGCTGATTGAAAAAGAAGCAACACGTCGTTTTGTTAAAATGGAAAAAGCAGAGTATCGTGCGGTGATTAAATACTTCGTAATTAAGAGTATGAAAGCTACCGAAATAGTAGATGAGTTGCGGAAAACATTAGGTTAATCTGCTCCATCATCCGCCACAATAAATAGATGGGTAAATGAATTTAAACATGGTAGAACAAGCTGTGTTGATGAAGCGCGCTCTGTAGCACCCAAACTCGTGACTTCTAAGGAAATGATTATAAAAATCCATATTATTATTACCCAAGATCGACAACTCAAAGTGAGAGAGATAGCAGACATAGTAAACATTTCAACAGAACGCGTACACCACATTTTAATGAAAGAATTGGGCCTTTCCAAGCTTTCGGCAAGATGGGTGCCGCGATTACTTACGACTGATCAAAAGTTCACTCGTTTGCGCATTTCGAATGAGTGTTTGGACCTTTATAAGCGGAATCCGGTTGATTTTTGTAGGCGATTTGTTATTTGCGATGAAACTTGGATACAGTACAATACAGCCGAAACTAAACAACAGTCGAAACAATGGTTAGAACGTGGTTCTGCACCTCCAAAGAAAGCGAAAACCACTTTATCGGCAAACAAGGTGATGGCATCAATTTTTTGGGATTCAAAGGGCATTTTGCTCATTGATTACCTTCAGAAAGGTGCCACAATAAACGGACAATATTATGCAGAACTTCTACAAAAATTAAATGTTGTTGAGATTCGTGCTAAAAGGCCAGGAATGGCAAAGAAAAAGATTCTGTTTCACCAAGACAACGCTCCCTCGCATACCAGCACAGTTGCGATGTCCAAAATCCACGAGTTGCATTTCCAACTAGTAACGCATGCACGTTATTCGCCGGATCTAGCCCCTTCCGACTTCCACCTCTTTACAAAATTGAAAACGGCACTAGGTGGAAAGAAATTTTCGTCTAACGACGAGCTTATCATCTTCGTAAATGAGTATTTTGCAAGCCTTCCGGAATCGCATTTTAGAGATGACATAAGGGCATTGGAGCACCGTTGGAATAAATGTATTGCTCTTTTAGGAGAATATATTGAAAAATAAAAATTATTTTGTATTTAAAAAATTCGTTTTTCTTTTCCATTCTCACTACTTGTCAAACTACCCTCGTATATATATATATTTGTGTGTGTGTGTGTGTGTGTGTGGGAATTACCGATATTCGGTCTATTACATAGTAGCTATTCACTCAATTAAAAAATATTTAATAAGTAAAAGTTACTTAGGATGAAATATTCTACAGTGTTATTATTTTAAGATATACAGGTGTCTAATTTTGCCTGTATGCTATATAACTTTGTTATTTTGAATAGAGCAGTCTATACATTATTTCATTTTCAGATTCCCCGTTACCTAATAAATAAATTAAACGGTGTTAGAAGTATCCCATTTTTAAAAAGAAAACTTCATAACTTCATAGTTCTCTTTGAAGTTTAATACCGTCTTTATTAATTATAATTCTACGACATAATTGTGACACTGCTTCAAGTTAAACAATATATCCTAAATATCTCCAATTTATATTATATAGAGTGTTTCAAAATTAAAAATGAATTATTACATCTTTAAAAAGGTGAAACTATATATATAATATAAGGTATAGATAAAGCTAAACACCCTGTATATTTAGAACAATTTTGCGATTCAACAGTACTTGAATCCAAATAACTTACTTAAAATGTTTTGTAGTCAAGTGATAACTAATGCGTAATAGACCGAAAGTAATTGAGAAAATTAGGTTTCCATCTCTGATTAAAAAGTTAAAGCACTTTTGTCAGACATTGCAATCAGGACCGGGTTTTGTCTATATTCCTGACCCGCATTCATGTCTTCGTTCAGCAATTACTTGTTTGTATTTTACTGGCTCTTTTAAGCCGATTTAATGCACAGGTGGTGTTGCTTTTTAATCAGAGGTGGAGACCTAATTTTCTCAATTACTTACTTTGTATTTCACCTTATGTGGCTATTGGTGATAATAGTTGTATGTTATTGTTGTCATCAGAGTCTTAATATAGAAGAAACGACCGTCGCATTTATAAAATTGTTATGACCGATTTTTCCATACAATTATAAGATAAGAGGAGTTAACATCATACCTAGCATTTAAAGCTAATAAAGTGATGTCACACAAAGCAAAAACGCGGCGCTGTATGTAGTCATGAACCGAACAAGTATAAATATCAATTAAAAATATCACTATAATTATTATAATTACTCTTAAATACTTACTTGATTAAATTAAATGATGAAAATACAGACTCTTATGCAAATATTAAAATTTTTTCCTACTCTGCTCACGAGTTGAGTTTGTGCTCGCGAGTTTAATAATAAAACTCGTGAACAGAAATTTTAAAACGAACGAATTAAATAAAATTGTGCTCGCGAGCAGAATTTTTTCCTACTCTGTTCACGAGTTAAGTTTGTGCTCGCGAGTTTAATAATAAAACTTGTGAACACAAATTTTAAAACGAACGAATTAAATAAAATTGTGCTCGCGAGCAGAATTTTTTCCTACTCTGGTTAGAAGTAAAAACATGAAATTCTAAAAATTAATGCAATGTCGGTTATGTCAATATTTACGACAATATTCAGTACAAAATAATAATCGATGTGTTTACCATCAGTGAATAATAATTTTAAAAAAATTAGACTAATTGGGGATGTTTTAAAAACTATTAGTTCAATTACCACGAGTGAAATTAATAAACTGTGAGACACTTATATCTCATAGTTATCAATATATGAGTGTAACCTTATATGCCGGTCTCACTAAAGTTAAAACATAACTTATGAAAAATTTACATACGGGTAGCAGTTTATGGCAGGATTTTGAAGTCATCTATTGTCATGAAGCAAAATGCAAGTATGGATACTTTGTGAACAGTATATGAAGATTTGATCAAAGAAGAACTCTTAATTTATTTAAACTATAAACATTGAAGAATGAAAAGAAATAGTCAAAATATGTATGTGTAAAAGATTATTTTATTAATTATTTTTGAATAAATTTTAAAGATGGTAAACTATACATTAAAAAAAATAGATATATAAAATGACATTTGCATACAGTTAAAAATAAATTTAGTTTAATTATAATAATTAATTATATTGCGATGATTGTTAAAAAGTTTTATTTTATAGGACAATACACAAATTATTAAAAATTAGTTTTCTGTTATTTACTTTACTCATAAAAAAGAAATCTAAAATGATCTAAAGTTATAAAATTTCAATGTATAATTATATTTAAATAAAAGTATAAATATAATTTATACTTGAGTTGGTTGAATTCATGATTTTGATTTATATTTATATCACAAAAGAGTCTGTGAATGAAAATGAATCATTATTACAAGTAGTATTTCTAGCATATTTCATATATTTTATTTAAAATTAAGTATAAATTACTATATTATTTTAATTTAAATACGTAAATAGTAAAAATCATATTTTTCTAATTAACTTTTATTATTAAATTTGATGCAAGTTAACTTGAAGCCTGAACATTAAGATTTTGAAATTTTATTTCAATTATTACAAATTAATTTAAAACATCTCTCATACTTTAATTTGTTATTAATTTATAAAACATATATATATATATATTGAGTTTACTTTAATGAAAAACTTTAAAGTTTCGATAATTTTATTAAAATTTCAAGAAAATTAAACTCAAAATAATATAGAAACAAAAATCGCCTAAGGAAGAATGTATATATAAATACATGTCTGTGCATGTGTGTATGTATCCGTGTGTGAGAATATATTATTTTCTATTTTGGGAATAGCAAACAAAAGAAAATTTTTTGTTATCGTAAATAGTTTTATTACTTTTCAAAGTATTCTGCTTGAAAATCAATGTACTTTTGCATTCGTTTAAACCGATCCGAAAAGCATTACTGCCTCTGTGAAGGCGATATCTCCAAAATATGATTTTTTAATGCCTCAACTGCCTCTTCCGGCGTAGAAAACTGTTGACCACGAAATTTATTCTTCACGTGTGGGAACGAAATGAAATCACAGGCTGCTAGAACAGGGCTGTACGGCGGATGGCTCATGAATTCAATGTTCAAATACTCAATTGTTTGAACCGACCTGTAAGAGCTCGCATTGTCATGGTGGGTAATGATCTGTCGTTTTCGGTTTGTTTTCCTTATTTCTTCAAAAACTTTTGGCAAACAAATAATTGTGTACCATTCTACAACTCTCTAAAGGCTCGGTTGCAACGCGACCGGTTTTTCCGAAAGAACAGGTGACCATTTGTTTTGATGTGCTTCGAGCGCGAACAGCTTTTGTTAGTTCTGGCTCACCTTGGAATGCCCTCATAGTCGACTGCTGTTTACTATCGGGCTCATACGTATAGATCCCAGATTCATCATCTGTGACGACTCTGTAAATGTTCTTTGAAGCACCGCCGTTATATTTTTTGTACATTTCTTGGCACCAATCGACGCGAGTCCTTTTTTGAGCGGTTATTAACTTATGCGGTACTCAACGTGAACATAGCTTCTTAACGGTTAAAGTTCATGCAGGATCTTATGCACGCTGGTGTTACTAATACCTAGAGATGCCTCGATCTTACGGTATGTCACATGACGGTCTTACATTATCAATTCAGACACTGCATTAATGTTTTCCGACACAACAACATTTGTGAGACGACCTTCACGAAATTCATCGTCCAAAGAACGCCATCCAAGTTTGAATTCACTATACCAACGATATACTGTAGTTTTCGATGGTGCTTCATCATCATATAAAGAATTCAGCTCGTCGATGCATTCTTGTTGAGATAATCCACGCCGAAAGTTATAAAAATAATTGCACGAAAATATTCACGAGTTAATTCCATTTTTGCGCTGACATCAAATTTCCAAGTTACTGTCAACAATAGAAATGGCGACCGGATAATAAAACTGTCAAGGTAAATATATGATAAAAAATGCCAAACTTCACGGTGCAATTACCAGATCTGTGGCAACACTAACAGTGTTGCCAGTTCCCGAAATATAAACGGCTACCCTCGTACAATACACATTTACGAGATATGAATTTATTCTTTCCATTCCACAGGTTAAGCGAAATATAAACAAATTACTGCCACTATTAAACCTTCACAGATTTGTTAAAATTGATTTGTAACTCACTAGAGGATTATTTTTCGTACCAATTAGAATAATTTTTTGTTTTTTCTAACATGCATGTACACCCATATTTATGAAATAAGGCATTAATATGTGGTGATGCACGAGATTTCGTCATAAAGCTTTTATAGTTCACAATGGTTTGAGATATATAATTTAATTTATATGCACAATAGACGATTCATGCTAGATACGTTAAACCTATTTTATTGTTTAGTAGGTAGATATACTTTCATCGCGCCACAATTTATTTTTGTCTATTCTATGATAACTACGACTGAAAATATAACAGTAATTGCAGTAATCCTGTACTATATTGCACAGAAATTCTGTTATAAATTATGAATCTTAAATTTGTGTAAGAAAATAAACTATAAATTAAATTTTAATTACAGCGTTATTAATGCAACGGTATTCAATTAAATTTGTAAAAAGATCAACACTTCCGTACCTACTTATCGAAAATTTGTAACGTGGGTGTCATAATTGACGTAAGAGATAATTGCTTTACCAATCTCAAAATTTTCTAAATGTGTAACACTTATCTGTAAGAATTTGTAATTTATTTATTGAAATATAATGATTTTTCATTGGACAGAATGACTATGTTCACTTCCTGTGAGGTATATATTGTAGTATATATATATATATATATGTGTGTGTTTTTATTATCGATAATTAAATATCTTAAAAAGAGTAATTGACTTGCAATTACGCAGGATAATCTTACAAACCTAAAAAATATTAATATAAGTGATTTAGTGAAGCTACACATAATTTAATTTTTGATTGTATACCGTGAATATATTTTATAATGCAACATGCACATACATACATACACTAGTTGCTAGAGTAACGTAATAATGAAATGACAGCAATATATTTTAGCGTGTATTTTATTTTGCAACATAGGATGTCAAAATAAGTTACTCTATTTTTGAGGTATGTATAGTGTAGAAGAAAAACTGTTATTAGTGAACTGGTATAACTCGAATATGAGTTTGAGGAGAGTAGCAGATTTGTTTCAAATTACATATCCTGACCGTCCAAGACCGAGTCCAACTACAATAAGTAGGTTAGTACAGAAGTATAAAAATAATGGATGCATCGTTCCTAATCATAAAAAAAGAATAGGCCAAGATATGTTATTACTGACGCCAAAAGAGATGAAATTCTACAAACAATCGAAAATAATAATATGCTCTCCACAAGAGCTTTAGCATAAACTACAAATGTAAGCAAATCTTCCGTGCATAAACTACTAAAACGAGAACATTTAAAGTCGTATCATTTTCAAAACCATCAGGAACTAATTGCGAATGATGCAGAAAGAAGAAGTAACTTTTGTGAAATCATGTTGGATAAGCTTCATAATGATGATACTTTACTACGCAGAATTTGCTTTACAGATGAAGCAACATTTTATGTAAACGGTGAAGTAAATTCACAGAACTGCCGCTACTGGAGTTGACGAAATTTGCATAGATATCATATCCTAAGGACTCAGCGGCCACAGAAAGTCAATGTTTGGACTGGGTTGTTTGGACACCATATTCCAGGACCGTTTTTTATTGAGGGTACTCTTACAGGAGAAAAATATTTAGAATTGCTTGAGTACAGAGTTATGCTAGCCCTCCACGCTTTAAATATTGATGGTGAGATTTGGTACCAGCATGATGGCGCGCCGGCGCATAATTCTCATATGGTTAGAACATTTTTCAACCAAAGATTTCCAAACCGTTGGATAGGCCGTGGAGGAGAAGTAGAATGGTCCGCAAGGTCACCAGACCTGTCTCCAAAAGATTTATTTCTTTGGTCATGTATCAGAAATAAAGTTTTTCATGGAGAACCTCTAAACAATATTGACCAATTAAAAAATAGAATACGAGTTGCTGCAAGAGAAATAACTCCAGAGCAGATACAAAATACAATAAATGAATTCTACAATCGCTTAGGATACTGTCTGGCCGTCAATGGTGACAGTTTTGAAAATTTGTTAAATTAGTTTTTAAATTTTGTTCAACTACTGTATTTCACATCCTATGTTGCAAAATAAAATACACGCTAAAATACATTGCTGTCATTTCATTATTACGTTACTCTAGCAACTAGTGTATGTATGTGCATGTTGCATTATAAAATATATTCACGGTATATGTACGAAATATATCCCGAAAGCATAATATAATCACAATTAAAAATATTAGTAATATTGCAAAGGCAAATACATACACTTCCGCTCATGGAAGTAGGGACACTTGATCAATTATAAAACGATCATAAAAATTATATTAATGCCAATAAATAGCGATAGTATTATTATACCTTATTCTTAAGAAGGTTTATAATTCAAATAGGTATTGTATTTGTACATATTCTCCAAATAATATTATAGAAACAATTTTATCTAACAATGACTATAATTACCTGATATTCCATTGCATCTCAATAGCATTGTACGATAATTCCAACTATATATAATTAGGACTAGTGGTATGGTCATTAAAAAGGGGCTAAAGTCTAGAAATTTACCTGAAAGGAGTCGGTTACCCTATTACTACCTCCTTGTGCCCATCAATAGATCACTGAACGTGCTTGTGTGAAGTTGTCTATTTTGTAAGCGAATAGTGTAATTTCTGTTTACAAAATGCCACGGGGAAAGTCGCTTGATAATGGAACACGATCAACGATACTTACTTTGCAGCGTGAGCGGTATTCAGTTCACGGTATTGGCGAAAAAGTGAAAAAATCGACAGTAAATCTCACAATTCGTCAGTTTCAAGAAACTGGCAGTCTGGAAGACTGTAACCGGCCGGGACCATCAAGAGGTACTTGACGGTGAAAGAATTAAATTAGCAAAAGAAATAGAAAATTAACGACACCTGAAATTACAGCCGAATTTAGTCAGAGCCGTGCTAAAAAAATTTCTGTGAGTACAGTGAAACGACGATTAGTGGAATTTACACGGTAGCGTTGCCTCACGGAAACCATTATTACGACGTGGAAATAAGCAGAAACGACTTCAATAAGCAAGGCTACACCCTAATTGGACAATCGATCAGTGGAAGAACGTACTGTGGAGTGACGAATCGAAATTTGAAGTGTTCAGACAAAAGAGAAAAATTTTCGTCAGACGATCGGCGTGAGAAGAAATGTTGCCAGATTGCATAGCTCCAATGGTGAAACATAGGGGTAGTTCTGTTGTAGTCTGGGGCTGTTTTTTTTTCATTAGCCGAAATGGGAGATTTGATAAAAATAAATGGTATTATGAGAAAGGAGCATTATCGAGAAATTTTGGAAAATCACGTTTTACCATCAGGCCTGCGAATAATCGGTAATAATTTTGAATTTATACATGATAATGACTCCAAACACATGTCGTTGTTGTGTAAAAATTACCTTGAGCCGGAGAAAAATGAAAATATTTTGACAGTAATAACATGGCCGCCTCGGAGTCCGGATTTCAATCCCATTGAATTATTATCGGATGAACTCGATGGAAAAGTTCATCCCATAGAGGAATATCCAACATCGAAGGCAAAACTTTGGAATATTTTACAAAAAGAATGGAATAACATTACATCAGATGCAATAAGAAAATTAATAGAAAGAATACCCCGAATAACAAAAGCTGTAATCGCCGCGATCAGTGGTTTCTTCGATGAAAAGAAAGTATAATTAATATAATATATAAGTATATTAGAAATAAGTTTAATGAATTGTAATTTTAATTTTTATTATATAAAGAATCAATAAATATTAATTTTTGTTCAGTTTCATTGATATTTTTGATTTTTTCTTCTTGTTGTTGCTTGATATATGTAGTTGCTGTCCATACTTCCGTGGGCGGTAGTGTAATATATACTAAAATAGAAAGAACAAAATCTTACCGCTCCGTTCCATTACGTCGGAATCGTTCTCTATGTTTAGTCCTAATTCGGGTTTTAAACTACACATATTTTTACCAATTAACACATATCCATCGGCACAGCATTTTCTCAAACACCATTCATGCTGATTTTTCGCGTTTCTATTGCAATATTCTTTAGGATAACATAATCTTACGACATATCCACTCTGATTTAGCGATTTATCCAAACAATACTTCCCATGTGAAAATACTTCATTACCATATATGAAGCTTCGATTTTTCATAAAATTCTGCCGATTAAATTCTTGTATTGATCGATCGACAATAACTTCACAATCTTCTAAATTACTTCTTATGAGGTTAACGTCGAAACCCAAATCTTTATAAATTTCAGTAGATGAATTTTTTAGTACACATTTATGATGTTCAGCTTCGTAAAGGTACTTCGGAGGACAACACTTTGGGAAGTATATAGTTTTGGTTTTGTTTTTTGCGGGTTGCATTACAACAGGTAATGCGGATTGGTTTAAATCATTTATTAAGTAAAAACTTGTCAAATTAGTAAAAGTTACGTTTTGTGTCTTGAAGTCGTTCGTATTATTGTTGAAATATAAAAACGCTATAGGCGCCAGTAATGTATTTACGTGTACCATCTTATATATTTAATCACTACTTGTTATAACACTATATGTATATCACTGCGATGGGATCATGAAAGAACACCGACTGCGGTTGTGCTTGCTAGGGCATATACACAAGGAATAACGTTCTTTTCACTCTCGTTCCTTTTTCTACCTGCGGGAGAGGCAGACCAAACTAACTAAGCGATAATAGAAGTATCAAAGAAACATGCATGCATATGACGTCTAGATACATTTCCGTGTATACGTAACCAGTAATCTTTCTACACTATTGTTCCTTAAATGAATTTTATTACTTTAAAATCTAATTTCATAACGACGGATCCTTTGAAAGTATCAGATCACTTTTGGTAATGATTATGTCATTAAATTTGCTAATTAAAGTAATAGACGGATGTGTTAATCGTATTGACGAGTATGTAATTATAATGTCAACGAAAAGCAAAAGGTATACATATTTAAATGCATACACATTTTAAATATTAATTAATAAAATGAATTGTGTTTGATGATAATAGAATTAGTAATCGAATCTAGAAAGTTTCGCATGCGTATTCAGCTTACAAAATTATGCAACACTTATGAACTTGAAGTAAATTTTTGTAATAACAAATGTAATAAATTTGAACACAGATAAAATGTAATAAGTACTTAAAACTTATTTTCGTCCCTACATATTTATGCGCTCAAAGAATACACTATTGGCTATTAAGAGGTAAATCTGTAATGCAAGTTGACATTGACATGACTATCAAGTGCACATCTGTATTTCGCAGTGGAGAGGAGATGATGGTATAGTAAGGCGCGGCCAGTATCATTGTGAGAGAGAAATGGCAGCGTTGGTAACTGCGGCAGTTATTAGTACAGATTAACTCTGCGTGGACATTTGTCGTATACTAGTGGAAGGACGTCGGCGATTTCTCAGCAGGTTTGAGAAAGGACAAATTGTTGGAATGCATTCTGCGGATTTGTCTTTCTACTAGATCGCGTAATGTCTGAGACGAAGCCTCAGTACTATTCAGAAAATATGACGAGCTTGGAATATCGAAGTCAGGAGGTCTGAAAGGCTTCAGTCTGGACACCACCGCATTTCTATAAAACTACTCAGTGCATGAAGTGTAAGTAAGCGTCAAGCGCGCTCTGCATTGCAGCGAATCCACTGAAACCAGACGTGCACGTAACGACTAGTACTATGAAAAGCAACAATGGCGTGTCGAATGGATGCGATAAATCCCGCATGCTGGGTGTTGGAAATGGACAAAACGTGGTTCTTCGGAGACACAGTGAGCATCTAATAGAATTTAATGCTATTACTACCAACGGCAGGGCAATATATTATCCGGTGCTATAACATAGGGGGCCGTACGCGTCTAGTGCGTGTAGAGCAGTCAATGAAGGGTCGGTGTTATATAAACGAAGTGCAACGTCCATTAGTCCTCCTCTATACTAGGCGGTAGGCACATCTGCTGTGCCAGCGCGACAATATATAACTACACGTGGCACATGTAGTACTGTTCGTACTCCAGATGTTAATTCGATCAAATATATCTAGGACATGATCTGTTAGAGGATTTAGCAATATCCTGCTGTCGACGTGCTATAGAGACGAGTTAGCCATCCCTCCCCACTCCCAATAATATATAAGAATCAAAGAGGATCTCCTGTTACTAGTGCATCTCCACCTAGAAGTTCTGTGTCCCACTAATGATGAATATAAGCTACACCACTTTACTACTTGCATAATAAATTTCATCGTGTATGTTTTTCAAATATACAAGCTGTGCCTCTTAATTATAGCTAACAGCCGTACAACTAGAGTAATGCATTCGGAATAACTGCCGACCGGCATTGAAACATTAATAACTTGTTAAAAAACAGTAGAAGAGAAGGTTTGGTCGGCACATCGTAATAGTACAGCCAAGTCTCATCATCTGTCACGATGTTGTTCACATACCGAGATTGTCCCTTATTAAATTTTTTTAGCATCTCCCGGCACCAAGTCACACGTCGTGTCATCTGTTCTTCAATCAGTCGATGCGGCACCCAGAGAGAACAAAGATTCTTCATGTGCAAATGATCATGCAGAATCGAACGAATTGCTGGTGCATTTAGGCCTGAAGTACCCTCTATCTGTTGATGGGTCACTCGCCTGACGTCCATGACCTTCCCGGTCTCTCAGCATCCTCCACAGTTAAATTTTCCCTTTGAAATTCTCTATACCACCTGAATATCGTTGTGCGATGTGGACAAACATCACCTAGTGCAAGAGTCATTTCTTCGAAGCACTGGTCTATGTTTAAACCACGCACGAAATTATAACGCAAAATTGCCCACGATGCCATCGCAAGCACTTTACACTTTCACTGCTAATGAATCATTGTTGCGTCATATTGCAAAACTTTTCTAGTACCCTTTGTATGTGTGTTTATTGAAACACTCGCACCCAGAAATATTATCAACAAACTATTTAGTGACTTTTTTAATTCTGTTGAGGTAGGTATTTGATATTTACACTTGGCCCATCCATGCTTGTTCGTGGAAATTCACATTTTTCCCCATAAATAATAATTTATTTACTGACGTTTATAAATTTATTGAAGTAGGTATTTGATGCGTTGAGGGCTTCCTTTCGGGAGTCGGTCAAATGCGGCCTCTACTTTCATGAAAATATAACTTAACTATCTTAACTATTTGTAGTCTTTTTTACTTTGTCTTATTGCTGTTTCCGGTGATCCATTGTTATTGTCATTGCGAAGATGGTATGAAAACTACCTGTGCTCTGCATTACCAACTGTGAGCACTATTCTTTAGTGGACTTTCTTCTAGTTCTAGTCAGTATCGAAACAGAGGTCTATTTTGCAGAGTTCCATAAATTTTACTATTTGGATGGCATAAAAAAGCTGAAACATCGCATGTATAGAGCTACCAGATTATGTCGAGAAATAAATTTACTAAACGTAAGACAAATGCATTCTATTCTTTAGTGCAGGTATTTATCATACCATCCTCGTATTTTTTTCTTTTTTTTTAATTTATGAGGGGTTAAGATTGTAAGAATTTAAATAAGCAAAATGTAAAATAAAGAATTAATATTTACTTACTAAATTTAAATTTAACAAGGAATTCAGAAAAGAGTATAATTATATATTTATATAAAATCAACAAACATAGAGAGACTTTGTTGCAAAATATGCAGATCCCGCAAAGAAGTGTACAGCTCATACATACTTTAAAAAAGTTGTAAGCCATATATGAAAAATAAAAATTAATACTTTCAAATCAAAATGTTAAAAATTAAGTTATGTATAATAATACAAAATATTTATTATCTCCATAAAGAAGTTATTTACAAGTGATAAGTGTTAAAAGCGATAAATTTAATAGTGATACATTAACAGAATATATGTATATATATATACAATATATATATATATATATATATATATATATATATATATAATAAATATATATACAGTGTGAGCAACAATGAGTGACGTGATCCTACACTTCTTTCTATACATATCACCTCAATATTTACTTCTTCTTAAAAGTGAAATTAGACAGTGTCTTACGCAATTCTAATAATTATAATAAAAATATACTAGCTACTATGTAAACAACAAATACTACTGTGAAAATTACTTTAAACTGTAATATTAATAAAAATACATTTGGTATGTATGAAAGTGTATGCACATATACATATATAGATATTAAAGAAATATTTTGATGGAGTTGACCGATACGATACTTGATGAAAATCCATATTAACAATAAAACACAAAAATTATGAGATTTTCACTTAAATATATTGAAAATTTTATTTAATTGTTAAAGAAATACATATAAATCTATAATAATTGTTCAAAATGTGAACCACCACAATCTAAACAGGCGTCGACCCTCCTTTTCATATTATTAAATACATTGACCAACTGTTCAGCAGTTATGTTATTTACTTGTAACATAATTGCATCTTTCAATTCGTCAATTGTATGTAAACAGTTACGATATATGATATTTTTTAAATGACCAAAGAGAACGTAGTCTAGCGGCATTAAATCTGGTGATCTTGGAGGCCATGCCCCTAAACCAATAACTCGGTCAGGAAGATATTGTTCCAAGTATTCTCTAGTATCATATGCTGTATGAGCACTAGCATTATCATGCTGGAAGTATCCTTCCTGTAATTCATCGTCATCCAAATCGTTAATGAATTGTTCTAATATATTTCTATATCAAAGTGATGTGATTGTTTCTTGAAAAATAATGGGTCCAATTAAACGTCTTCTTGACATAGCAACCCATACTCCTATTCTTATAGCATGCAGCGCGTTTCTTGAAAGGCATGTGGATTTTCACCGGACCATACTCTAAAATTTTGGGAATTCACGTAGCCGCTTAAGTGAATCCATGCTTCATTAGAAAAAAAGGCTTTATCCAAATCATCATCGTTTCGCAAGTTTACGTTAAACCAATTACAATATTCAACACGTTTTCCAAAATCAAGCGGCAATATTTCCTGTACCACTGAAATCTTATAAGGGTGATAATGTAGTTTTCGTTTAACCACATTTCGTGCTGTTCCATATGATAAACCCATAACAAGAAAGGATGATACAAAAATTACCCAAATAAATGAGAACCTAATTTGCAGTACTAAACGAGTGTACGTACCTGCTTGTTGAGAAAGTTGTCGTAATGGCTTTGATGGACTGTGTTCCAGACGGGTACGTACATCTTCCACAACCTCTTCTGTAATAACGGAAATACGGCCAGATGATTTGCCATGACAAACGCTTCCTATTGAATTAGTGCGATTCCCTACCCGGAAATGTGCCGAATAAGTGTGCCCTGATCTATTTGTTGATTAGGGAACTGATTAACAAATTCCTCCGCACAACGTATTGGCGAGTATTTCCATTCTCCGTTTGCTCTGCGTTCGCCGTTCCGAAAGTATGCTACCAAAATGAATTTGCCGTGTTCCAGTGAAAACGGCATTTTCGCTGGGTATATGTGAACTGAAGACTTTAAAAAGACTGATGAAGGCTAGCATATAAGTATAAATGATGGATATTAATCACAAAACAAGTTCTGTATACTACACGTCAATGAAAGGTTAATGACATAAACATAGAGTAGGAAAACTCACTAGAAATTACTAAACTGCTAACTTCAGATAGAAAAAAGGAAGTAAGTAATGATATGGGGCGTGCGGAAAGTAGTAAAAGATCAGGTCGATCATTGTTGCTCACTCTGTATATATGTCAGCCTGATACATCGATGTATCAGGCTGACAACTATGATACATTAAATACACAAACGTTGGGTTAATTCTTAAAAAAGTATATAGGAATTCAAAAGGAAGGAGCACTATCTATTAGGAGAGAGAAGAAATAAGTATATGAGATAAGAATTTTCTTAATTACTTATTCAAGAAAAACTTTCATGTATACATACAAAATAGAGAAAGAATTAAATGAAAATTAGTATTTATATAACTAGCGAAAATTTAATTTTTTGTGTATACTTTTAAAAGTTAATTTACAAGAATCCATAAATCTTATGTTTTATACATGATACTATTACCTATACAGACGTAGCTGTTAGTAGTAAATTCAACGAAATGAAAAGAAAATAAGTCGACAGTAATTTGAAAAAGTAAAAATATATTTTGGATATTAAGTACATATAAAACTGAAATTATTTAAATTGAAATAGTTAATTTAAAAACTAGTGTAATGAAACTATGTATTTGCTCTGAAATATTTGTTTATTACGAACGTTTAAAATTTCATTTCTGTGATGCAAATGAGTGTACTACACATTTGGTTGTTTTTTTGGTTAGGTTAATTGTAATATCTCACAGCAAAATGATTTAATAAAAAATTACAAAAAATATTCGAACAGCAGTTTACATATTAATTTTTGAATAATTATATATTCCAAAGAAAAAAAAAGTTCAATAAGTTGGTACAAAAATAATAATAGCTTCCGGCAAGTCCGTGATTTGTTTTCAATTAATTATCTTAATCGAACATTACCATTAATCAGAACGGAAAGACTGTATTATGTAATTATTTATACGAAAAAAGTAAAAGTTGCCATATTTTCTCTGTAAAACTGGAAACGAATGTTGAGTAGTGCGCCAAAGAAATTCATATTTATTGCTAGAGAATGTAATAATCCATGACTTCAAAATTTGGACATTTAAAAAATACAAATACAAATCATGAAAAATAGTTAACTATCATGAAGGGAATAAAGTGAAGTTTTGTATTTAATGCATCGTCTAATTATATTGTTCTTATAAAAAAAATTTTATACAATTTTAACGCTTAGTCTTGCGACAAGGTAAATTTGATGGAGCCTGTGGTTGATTAACTTAATCACTTAAGGTTGATATATGACCCCTTTCCACATTAATTTTCATATTCTGTATACGTATTTCGACAAATAAGTTGTCATCATCAGCAAATAATTAAACAATGTCGTACTTGGAAACTACGGCAAAAACCCGAACAAAACAAATTCCGTACACGACCTGTACCGTCGAAATACGTATACAGAATACGAAAATTAATGTGGAAAGTGGTTATATATCAACCTTAAGTGATTAAGTCTTACATCAGTTTAAGAAAGAATTTTTAAATGTTTTTTTCTATTTTAATTTATATGTAATTACTATGTACCGCTTTTATGAACAAGTCTTTTGTTATAGAACGTAATTAAACTTGTACATTAAATTTTCCATTAAAATTGAATTTGAAATTTTTATCCAAATTTTTAAATTGTTTTGTTCTTAATTATTATGTAACGGGAACCGATTTGATAGTCAAACTTTGTTTGTATAATATAATAAAAAATCCGTTAAATATTTCATTGTGCTTGCTATGTATGGCATATAAAATGTATCAATTTTTATTTAATTTATAGGTTACTTTTTGAAAGAGAATGAATTTTCTGAAAGATCGCATATAAAAATTATCATAAAACCATAGAATGTATTTGTAGTTAGACTGGCTAATGATATTAATTTCAAATTAAATATCAGTTATATCACTAATTATGAAAAAGAAATGCTATAATCTAGAAAGAAAACAACTTTCAAAATTCAACATTTATTATAAATAATATAAAATTTGACAGTAATATTTGAAACTAATATAAGAACATATATACATTATGAATGTATAAAAATGCAATTCTAGCTGAACAATTAAAAATAGATTCCTCATTTTAGAAATTAAAAATAACGAATATAAAAATAACACCGCACTATGTGGTTACAAAATATGAAACTTTTGATACACTAAACCTAATATTACAGCTTGGCATAGTTAAAAACAGTAAGCAATAATATATATATATATATACATGACTATATATATATATATATATATATATATATATATATATATATATTGTCTTGATAAGTAGTCTTATAAAATAATATAGCATTTAAATCTATAAGAAGATAATTATTGCGAGGTATTTTTATCGTCGCGTTTAGATAACATCGTTTCCTTTTTTTCATCCACTGATACTTCCTGAAATTGTATTAAAGAAAATAAAAAGCAGTCTATCACTTTAATTACTTTATAAAGTGATGGAATACTGTCAACATTTATACTGTTAATCTAATCACAGTCAAAACAAAAATAAATAGAGGCCTAATACACGTGTAATACATTTTATTGGTCAAAAAGGTAAATAGAACCCCTTACCATATTAATGTTCATATTATGTATATGTTGTCATCATCAGCAGATAATTAATCACAGTGTCGCACCTGTATACGCGGTAAAACTCGCACAGAATAAATCCGTACTAAAATTTTAACCGTTGAAAGCCAAACACAGGCTAAATTTACCTGCATTTTATTGGGTTGCCGAAAACGCCATGACGTATTTTAATTTTCATAGATCGTGGATATGTAAAAAAGACTGACTACGCTGAGTTTAAATATATAAACAATAAGTAAAAAGTATACTACAGAAAGTATTCCAGAGCGAAATTTTATTTATTTAACATAATCTCCTTTTAGACTTACACATTTATCACGACGTTGATGTAGGAATTCTAGGTTCTTTTTTTTTGGTTTACAAACCACTTCTCAAACATAGCTTCGCCATTTGTCAAAAAAATTTTACCACTCAAGTAATTTTGAGTTTCAGAAGAAATAATAGTCGATCGTGCCAAACCCGGGAAATAGAGTTGCCAACCAATTCAAAACCAATTTCCATAATTTTTTGCAGTGCAACTAATGACTTGTGAACAGGAGTATTGTCTTGAAAAAAGACGCTTTTGTCAAGTTCTTCGAAGTGTGTTTCCTATGAATGATATGAAACACATGGTCATATAAAATGTGCAATACTTCTGAAATCATAGAATCAATGTTTTCCGGGAGGGTCACAGAAATTGGTTTTCCAAAGCGGTACATATCCTTTGATATCTGATCTTTCTCTCTTAAACTCCACAGCCCTGTTTTTAATTGTATCATATGAAGGATACTGATCACCTAAGATTTAATCAGCAAAAATTTCTTTGTCCCATAGCTTTTTACAAAATAAATACTTAATAACTGACCGAAATTTGGTTCCTCTGAAATCTAACTTTTTCTCAGACATGCTGTTTTAAAAAGTTCACGCGGATTGGGATAAAGTGTGAAAAAATATTGTTTCTTGAAACGAATCTCGTTCTTGTTTGTGGACGCATGATGGTCGTAGACGTGTTCGACGTTGCATAGGAGAAAGGCAGTTTTTGAATTTTTTCGTAAAAGGTACTTAGACTGCACTTATTAGAGAATTATTTGGGGTGAAATTAGAGTAGGCCATTGGCCTTTAGTATTCCTTCGAAGCCACTTAAATGTTAAGAGATACATTTGTGAAATTTTAGAACCATTGGCTTTACCATACATCCAAGACAATTCCCGTCCTCATGTTGCATCTCTTACATTACAATTCCTGCAAGAGGCAGCATCAATATTCTGAATTGGCTTGCACGGTCGCCAAACCTATTACCCATAGAATATGTCTGGCATGTGATAGATCGAATGATTAAAATACTTCCTAAACTTAAAATGAAATTGCAACAACTACATAATGTAGTACAAGATGATTGGAAAGAGCTTCCACATGAATCTATAAAACATTTTATTAGAAGCATCTCTGCGTAAATAACAGAATGTATTCGTTTATGTGGAGCGGCAACTCATCATTAATTTTTCTCTACGTATAATATAATAATAACATACGTCTAGACTATATGTAAATTTCCTATATAGATTGCAACCAATCAGTACATATTTTGTAAATCGTTAAGAGGACTTTCTCCTGCATAGATTATGGAATCTATAGAGCAAATAATTTTTCTATGACACAACTTTCAAAGAAGATAATATCGCATTCAGAATATGCTCAAAAAAATCAGTTTTATATTAAGTGGTAAACTGCGCTTTTTTAATAAAAACCCAATTAGGGAATATAGAATATATAAGGTTATTCAACGGTAAGTTCCCAGTTTGAAAGGGCTCTATCTTTTGTAGGTATCAACAGTAAAGTTTCATATAGATCACTATGATTAAAAAGTTTGTTTTTTTTACTATATAGTTTGCTTACTTTTTGTTGCTATGGATTTAGTTTTTATAATTTCAAAATGAGTGTCGCACTGCAGTTTTGAGTACTAAACAGGAATACAGACTAGGCTCTTTTGCCTATAAAAAAAATTGCGTAAATAAATGTTAGCAGAAATGTAGAATAACGTTGAATGACTTGACAAAACCTTTTCGAGAGACGAGGCACATTTTGAATTAAATATAGGTGTTAACACAAAATATGAACAGAAAATAATGCAGATACGATTGTTCAGTAAGAATACATGATGTCAACGTTACTGTTTGAGACGGTTTTAAGTCAAATTTTCTAATAGGACCTTATTTCTATGAAGAAATGGAACATTATGATATTGATATTGTTTTTATTCAACATGATGCTCCACTCCTTCATAGACAATAATGTAAAAATACTACTAAGCAACACATTTGGCGATCATGTAATTAGCAAGTATTTTCCAAACAGTTAACCATCTAGGTCACCAGATATTAACCCGGTCGACTATTGTCTATGGAATTACCTCAAAAAAAAAAGATATTTCGAAATAGACTCGTCAGGAGCATTCGATATCACATGTCATCGAGAACTTCTCGAATAATGCTCTTGCTAATGTCATTCATAATTTAGAAGAACTACTATTTTTATTTGAATACCAAGATGGTGGCGTATTTAAGTTTTTCTGGTTTCTTTTCTAAAAATAAAACCCAATTACGAACAATTTAGTGTTTTTATTTTGGCACAATCTAAAAATGTGGCAAACTTATGGCCATGTCAAACTGAAAACTTACTTTTGAATGCTCCTATATGACCTTTAAATCAATTAGTAATTTCTTCAACGTAGTATAAATTTTTCAAGAACGGCTATGCATCAACATAATAAATTAGAACTCATATGGTCTTTCTTTTTCAATATTTATTCAAAACAAAATAGTGGATCGATTTCCAGAAAACAAAAACAGAAAAAAAATTACTTGCCTGTTGTAATGAATATTCTTGGCCGCTTTTGTTTTTACATGAACATCTCCTAATCATTTTCAAAATAAGTGCGTGATGAAAAATTAAGAAAATAATTACTCCTAAAAAAAGACATATTTTACTGGAATAAAAAAAATATAATCTATTACATGTGATTCATTTTTTTGAAAACCCATATGTATATATATATGTTTATAATAACGGGTCTTCCAATAGGGACTTCCGAACTTTGACAGTTGATAGCGGCCATATTGTTGAAGCTACATCTGTCGAATTGGCTGTTATTTATTCAGTCTATTTTGCCAAATCACCATGGACGGATATAGCGTTCAACAGCACGTGCAAATGATAAAATTGTTTTATCAAAATGGGTCAGAACACCCATTTTCGGGCAACGTACTGCGCGCTTCGCCCATTTTACGTTCACCATAATCGTCCTACCGAGAGGCCTAGTGGCAGTGTGGTGGATAAATTTGAGTCCACTGGTTCAGTAAACAATGGACCAACGCCCGTACGACGACGAAAAGCAAGATTTGCCGAAAACATCGCCGCTGTCTGTGAAAATGTGCAGGAGAATCTGAGGTAGTCGATTTCGCGTCGCTCGCAAAAACTCAGTCTTTCATAGACCACAACTTGGCGAATTTTTCATCGTAACTTGGGCCTGTACCCGTACAAAATTCAACTGAACCAGGAGCTGAAGGTAAACGACCATAGACAACGACGTTTGTTCGCTGAATGGGCCCTGGAGCAATTGGAAACTGATCCTAATTTTCATCAAAAAATCATTTTCAGTGATGGATGAATGGATACGTCAACAAACAAAATTGGGACGATACCAATCCACATGAGATCCAAGAGCGTCCAATGCATCCCGAAAAAGTCACTGTTTGGTGTAAATTTTGGGCTGGCGACGTCATCGGTCCACATTTCTTTGAGAACGACGTTGGCCAGGCCAACACTGTCAACAGCGAGCGCTATAGTTCGATGATTACCAATTTCTTTTGGCGTGAATTGGATGATATGGACACCAAGGACATGTGGTTTCAACAGGACGGCGCTACGTGCCACGCAGCTCATGCCACATTGGACATTCTGCACGAGCGATTTGAGTTCATGGTTATCTCACGTAGAGGTGATGTGAACTGACCACCGAGATCGTGCGATTTGCCCGCGTGCGATAAGCCACAAACCATAGCAGTCCTCAAACCCAACCCAAAATAACTCATGCTATCGGTAAAATTCAGCCTGATTTATGCGCCAGAGTAATGGAAAATTGAACATTTCGGATGCACGCCACCCATCGAAGCCGCGGCGGACATTTGCGGTTATATTTCATACATAATGGCATCGATAGGCCTTTCAAACGAATAAAAAATTTAATGTTATCTCACATACACTTTGTTTTATTTAAGTTTAAAGATACGAAGCGCTTAATGAAAGACCCTGTATATATTCGTCTTCAATAAAATCTTACCTTGCAATGCATTAAATGTATCGAAAAAAAATTCGATCGCTTTAAGTGCAGTATTGTTTTTAAAATTTATAATAGAAGATATTATTTCAAAGCTCCAGCTTATTCCCATTATAAGAAAGAGTGCAACTCCGCTAAAAACCCTAAAAGACAAATAATTAACAATAGATATGACCACGGTTCATCTATTAGAAAGTGTAAAAGTACAATAGTCATTCTATGAAATATATGTTAAATCTTTAAAAAAATTAAAAAAACCGTTCATTGTGTAAGTATTTACACAAATTACATGATAACTATTGGCAGTGAAATAACTACTAACACCATCTTTCGGAAAAAGTAGCACTACTTCTCTTTCTGCCATTTTCTATATAGTAACAGGTGAAATTTAGTTAATTTCTAACAATTAATTTCAAAGCTACAATAGTGTAAATAAATTCAAACTTTAATTAATTTAATTTTAATTAATAATTAAAATTTTAATTGATATCCATCAAACCTTAGCTGTTAATGCCACTCGAACACCAGAATTTGTCGTTAAATTACGCAATTTGAACATGATGATATAAAAATGACATGTAACCTGGACCGTCACAAAGTAAAACTTCTGTAATGATCTGTAAAATTAATGATATAGATGTGCGCGCGTCTAGCGACAATTTGAAAGTGTTTATCTAGAATCAAGCTGATTTTTTGAGATTTGTTTCGATAAATAAAAGTTACCGCCTGCATCATAATCTTTCTGAATTTAAATGACAAACTCTGCAGTGGACACATCATAGTACTCTCCCAAAGAAACCCAGGTATTTGAATTTGCCAGGAAAGGGGTTAATTTTTATAGATTGTTTTACAAAAAGCGAAATCGTTAACACACCATTTTATATCAGTATATTAAACAAATGAAAGAAAATTAGTTTTGAAAAACAGCCCATGAAAAGTTCTCTTTCGCCGCGACAACGCATCTTCTCACGCCAATTAGTTGTTTATGATAGCTTATATTGATTAAGATTCCAGACTGCGCCATCTACCCCATTCGTCACATCTAAGCCTTAAGAAACTTTTGCTTACTCCTCAAACTCAGATTTTTCCGTGTTAAAAAGATATTCCTGTGTGATGAAGAACTTGTTGCAGCAAATCAACAATATTTTGAGGATTTTAAGGAAAATCATTACAAAAATAAAGCAGAATGACGGTTCGGCGGTTGAAAGAAAATAATAGAAAATATAAAAAATAATTCCAAAACTAATTATTTAACAAAAACGCTGGAGCAAGTATGGTATACTCCTTACATCAGTTTTGGATATAACCTTTAAGCCCTTTTCAAAGAATACACTTTACATCTTCATCTTCAACATTGCCGCTTTTTGGAAAAATAAGGATAACATTAACATGAACTGTAAAAACTATAAAATGAATTGAAAAACGAATTTTATTTATTAATTATCGTAACAACTGCTCAAAATATTCTCTATCAACTTTTTAATGCACTTGCAATCTACTGGGTAATTAATTTGTAACATCGTTCAAAATATTAGGTATTATTCTTCTCATTTTTGTTATAATTCGATCTTTTAAGCTATCTAAGTTGGTAAACTGCATTTAAAATTTTTTTAAAGATAAGCCCATGAAAAGAAATTCATATATCTATATATATTTCTAGAACTGCGCTTCTATTTTAAAAAATTTTAAAATTAATGGTAAGTCTGAGTGTTCTTCATGAAAAAGTGGAACTATTTCCGTATCCGTCCGTGCACATATCATTAAAATTTCAATTAACATGCCGCATTTTGAAATAGAAGTAATTAATAAGATTAATAACTTTAAATAACAATAAATAAAATGATAACAATGTAAAAAACAAATGTCTGTAGTAATTTTTATCCTTGAAAAATGTAAATGTAGTATGGTACAAGTAGAAAAACGTCGAAAACATTTACAAATAAATTGTATGGTTTTTGCTGATGTCACTTTACGTTGACGTATATAGGGCTTAGAACTATAATGGAGGTGTACTGCAATGTTTTAACAATAAACGATCAACAACTATTGTCAGAATTACTCTTTGACACTATTCTAAATTTTTTTTTCAAAGATATAGGCAAAATTTTCAAAATCTTGAAACTGATGTTAGGTGTGGTTTTTCAAAAAGGCATTTAAAAGTTTTATCCAAAATTCACCTAAAAATATACCATTCCCTTAAAAAAACATATATCGTAAACTAGTGACGTCAAAGCATGTAAAATATATAAAGTTCAGCGCAACTAGAATAATTAGTTTACCTGTCTCACTATCTAATTTTGCTTTTTTTTTAAATATACATATTAGTATTAAAAAGAGAAAGTAGTTAAGATGGATATTATAAGTTTTAATATATCAATTACATACAAATCAAGTTATATAAACATATAATAAGCTCATAATTATTTCAGTTCTAAAACATTTATTTTGGTTAAATTAGGTAATTAAAGTGATTATTGTATACATTGTCATTATAATTACTGACATACAATAAAACTATTAACGCTTATTAGATGTTTCGTCTTTCTTTTCTTTTCTGATTTGGCGTATACGAGATCCTCGTCTTTAGTAATTTAACAAACGTATTTTGAGGATTATCCGCTTTAATATTGGCGGAAAACTCTTAGGGTTACGATATTGCGGCACCTAGGAACATCATTTTAACAGAGACCCTCCCCCCCTCTCTTCGCAGTTTTCTGAGCTGGTAAGCACCTTAAGAGCAAGTAAGAGAATCGTTAATAAGCTAAAAATACGGGCATTGATATTAAGTCCTAATAAGAACCGAACAGGCGTTGCAACCCCTTGCCTTGTTTTAAATTCTCCTGATTTTTCATTGTTTGTTTCAACTATATTCGTATATCCCTTATTACTTTTATAGTGTTTCTACTTATTTTCGTTTTACTTAACACCTCCCATACGTTTTCTCTCCGTGTTCTATCAAAGGCTTTCTCCATATCTATGAAACATATATGCGCCTCCCTATTCTTATTGATTATCTCTTCACTCACTTCCCGAATCCACATTGCATATCTTCTAGTGTTGGCTCTATTTTATTTCTTATTCGTTGTTCTACTACACTTGTTAATATTTTCCCTGGGACATTTTCTTCTGTCACCCTTCTTATATTGGTAGTATAATGTTTTTTTCCAATTCTTTGGTATTTTTGCATTCCTTAATATATCATTCATTAATTCCCTAAACTTCTTAATTCCACCCGTTTCTATGCATTTTATCACTTCCGGTATGATGCTATCTTTTCCAGGGGTTTTGTCAAACTTTATTTTTCGTAGTGCTTCTTCTAATTCTTCCTCGGTTATAATTTCTATTTCTGGTTCGTGTCTTATTTCTTCTTCTGCGGCTTGTTGATTTATCGCGTCGGTGCATGTTAGCTCTTCGAAATATTTTCTTTATCTATACGTTATTCCATCTTCATTTGTTATTATATTGTTCTCATTATCCTTTATGTTTGGCTGTTATATTTCTTTCTTCGTTTCTGTCGTACCGTAAAATAGTTTCTTATTTTCTCTATAGCTTTCCGTCGTTTTGCGCCCAAATTCCTCCTATGATTTCTGTTTTGCCTCCTGTATTGTCACTTCGGCCTCTTTACTTTTCTCTCTGTATAATTCATAACCTTTATTTCTTCTTGTAGTTAGTTAGGTATTTCTTCCACATGTCTGTTGCACTTAACTTTTCTTTATATATCATTTGTCCACTATTTGGTTTTTCTCGTATTATTGCTTGATATTTTCTTTTTACCGAAATTTCATTCCGCTGTTCTTGAGAAGCTTCTACTTTTCCTCTCTGCTTGTGATTTTCCTTCCATCTTTTTTTTCTTTTTGAGAGTTAACTGATATTCCTTTTGATACTGTCAAAGTTTGGTACTATTGCTATTTTCATTCACTTTCTTCATTCCCTTATATATTTCATCTTCGTTCATTATTTTTGGTTTCAGCACTAGCAAATAATTATCACTTCCGGTCTTCGCTTCTCCTTTCATTTTGATGTTTTTTATTCCTTTTCATACGTTTTTACTCAACAGGAAGTAATCAATAATTGATCTCTCGTTCCCACTCTGACATTCTTGTGTACTTGCGGATGTCCTTGTGTTTGAACTTTCTATGTTTATTCTTTCTCCATCAGGCAGAGAAGAACAAGAAATGCTTAATAATAGCATTTCTTCTTCTTCTTCTCTGTCCATGTATGGAGAAGAAATGCTTAATAATAGCATTTCTTCTTCTTCTCTGTCCATGTATGGAGAAGAAATGCTTAATAATAGCATTTCTTCTTTTTCTCTGCTCATGTATTGTTCTACTCTACTGTTCTTGTTTGCCACTCGTCCATTCAGGTTTCCCATGATCATTATGTGTTCATTAATATCATCTATCTGCTTTCGTAGTTCTTCAAAAAATTTATCCTTTTCTTCTATCCCTACATCCTCATTCTCACCATATGCCGTTATCCCTGTTCATATTTCTTCATCCGCAAGTTTTATTTTAACTGTTAGTATTCTCTCGTTCATATGCTTTTCCTGCATCACGTTCTTCAACTTGTTCGGGGCTATTATTAGTTTGGTTCCTGCCCTTGCTCTCTCCCTTTCTGCCATCCTCGATCAATACATCCAATAGCTATTGTGTATTTTCTTTAAACCATTTAATTAAATACGGACCTTGATTCAAGATTGAAAACAGTGGAGACAAAATATAAAACGCAACTCCACCAGATTTGCACTTAGCGGTAGAAAGGCTCGTGACTAAGAATGAAAGAAAGGAGAATTAGATATTTGTAAAGATTCAAGAATCAACAGCGATTAAAGCTATGTAAAGTGTAATAATAATCAACTGTTAGTTCGCAATTAAATCAAAGCTATTGAATATATGTGACGTTCTGATAATGATCAACTATTGAAATTAATTAGTTATATATGTATAGATTCAATAATTAGCCGTTATCTAATGAATTCAATAGCTATATTTAAATCATTAATTACACATAAGCTAATTAATAATTTCAGCAGTCTAATGAATGAAAATATATATACTATTAAAATAAAATGATACAGGATCTGTGTCTAGATCTCACTTGCTTTGCTTTAGAACGAAGTAACAGATCCGAAACTGGTTCGTACACTCCCAATGGCAGTTCTCTAAGATGGAAATAATATGCCTAAGTGGTTCTTTGGCAAGGTAGCTACACTACTTCTTCTATTAGATGTACTCTTCACTAAGGTCACGATTTTTAGATCATAATTGAAAAACCCTAACGTCGACTTAGAAAAAAGAAGAAAATTATGCTATTGTATAAAACCTTGGTTAAAATCGTCCTACCTCGAGTTAGTGCTGAGGGTATTAACTAGATTTTTCGCCCTTCTAGTAAATTGTAAAATACAGTCAAGATGGCAATTTGATCCGACGTAGTCGCAATGTGCTCAACTTACTCTGATACAATTCAGAACAACTAAATCCCAAGTCAATACATTAATCGATCGGCATTAATATTAGTCCAACAAAAAGTAAGGCACGTTTCTTTCTTGCACGATCTATGCACAATCTACTACCACACTCTACTATTAGGTGCGCAACTAAGTGATCGCTGTTTTTTTATGAAAATGCAACTTTATTGTGAAAAAATGTTTACAAATGAATCATTCAAAATATTGCCCATCACTAGCGACAACTTTTTCTCATCTTTCTTGCAGAACTCGAAAACCGTCACGGAAGAAGTGTTCGTCTTTTGAGACTATCCACGAATCAAGCCATTTTGAGATGTCTTCATATGAGCGGAACTGCTAATCAGCCAGACCATGTGCCGTCGAACGGAACAACTAATAATCGGACGGCGCAATATCTGGGGAATATGGCGGGTGGGGTAGGACCTCCCATTTGAGCGTTTCTAAGTAGGTTTTAACGAGTTTGGCAACATGAGGCCGAGCGTTGTCATGCTGTAGAATCACTTGCTCGTATTGTGGCCGCTTTTCCGTTCCCCAGTGATGGTTTCGTTCGGTTTCAATAGCTCATAATAAATAACACCACCCTGGTCCCACCAAATACACAGCAAAATCTTCGTAGCGTGAATATTCGGCCGAACCGACGACGTAGAAGCATAATCGGGGTTGCTGTAATGAATCCATTTTTCATCACCCGTAATGACGTGATGAAGAAAACCCTTCCTTTTTTGCCGCTGGAGCAGTTGTTCACAGGCGAAAAAACGACGCTCAACGTCTCTTGGCTTCAAATCATAAGGAACCCAAATTCCTCGTTTTTGAATCATTCTCAACGAATGCAATCGCAGGGAAATGGCTTGGTGGGTAACTCCTAATGCTGAAGCAAGCTCTTTTTGCATTTGGCACGGATCTTCATCGAGCAATGCCTCCAATTCAGCGTCTTCGAAGGTTTTTGGTCTTCCTTCACGCGAACGAAATCACCGTTTTTGAAGCGACGGAACCAATCACGGCACGTTGTTTCACTTAGAGCAGCATCTCCGTAAACTTTTTGGAGTCCTCGATGCGCTTCAGCCGCCGTTTTCTTCGAATGAAAGAAGAAAAGCAACACTTCCCGCAAATGACGATTATTTGGCACAAAATCAGACATTTTCACACAACCAAAAGTATATGACGCAAAAACAAAATCGCTAATGTGTCAAAGCGGTTTGTTTACCACATGTCTAAGCTTGGTTCATGATGTTTTGGGTATGTCACAATCGACCAGCACTTCCTACTGGAGCCATCTCTTGAACAACAGCGAGAACTTAGTTGCGCACCTAATACATGACGAAGACTTACTTCTCTGAAGGTAGAAACGGAACAGAGAAACGAGTGTATGAGGAACAGTGCATTTATACCCAACAACGTGACGTTTGATCGTAAAAAAAGACGACGACGGAAAATGCAAATTACAAGCTCATTATTACAACAACTAATTACAAATTACTTTGAATAATTTCTATTAAAGAGTCAACTATTAAAGAATGTAAATTAGTCTAGAATGCGTAACTGGCTTACCCAGGAGATGAACCATATATTCCTAGAGTAGCATTTACAAGAACCCTTCGTTAACACATCACAGATGGCGTAGTAATACCAAAAGATTCAACTTAATTTCACTGACATGCGAATTGCGAAATACAATATACAGTTCGAATATGAATAAAAGATGAAATGAGTATGTAACAAACTTCTTTGTGCGGTTTTAAAGTAAGCAGATAGTTAGAAAATACTTGTGACAAACATTTAAAATTAATCAAAATTAATATTAAAAGCTTAAAACTTGTTTCTTGCTTTAAAAATTGTGTAGAATCAAAAAATATACTTATAGGCTTTGCTTATGATTTTGTCATATAATGATAGGAAAAAATAATTTTGTCATGACTGAATTAAAAGCAGAAACTTCTTGGTAGTTTTACTTTGTTTATGTTACTCAGTAGCTTTATTTGCAAGCAATGCATATTCTTATATATATAAAATTCTTTGATTGTAAATTCGCTATGAGATATTCAAACGCCTATTAGGAAATCGTATTTACAATTTCGTATAACTGCAGCGTTCAAATACTCCTTCCATAAAAATTGACTCATTATTATCAAAAGAGAAGCGTGTATATTTTACTGCTTCTAAAAACATAAATATTTTCTTCTAGCAAACTGTTTTTGTCTTGATTGGGTCTGGATTGACACACTCTATTTCGCATTCTGATGATGAAAAGCAATACTTTTTTAAGTTAGTCAAACAGGTATTTCTTTAATTACCTAGTTTAGTTGATCAAATTTACGTACAATACATATCTAGAGTAATGGTTTGCATAAAAGTAATGTACCATATAAAAAAAAGCCCCCCTACAATCTCTGCAAATCGACCATTTGTGTACTTCTAATTAAGATTGTACTGAACATTTTCGTACTACATCCACTTTATCATTTTGTAATGATATGTCGCCCATCTCATTTTGTTCACTTAACATGTAAAGCAGGTATGGGCAACCTTTGACATGTTGTCGGCCAAACTTTAATGTGCAAATACGTTCGCGAGCCGCGTTTAAAAGTAGTATATTTTAAAGTAGTGTTCATAATTTTTAGCGATAGATATCAGACATGAAATAATGCGACAATGTTATTATAATACAATTTATCATAATTAAATCGTTAAATTTGGAATTGTTACAAACTATGACACCTTGAGCTTGAATTTAGGAAACTAATCCATCTATGTTTGGATTAATTCCACTGATACAAAGACGTAAAGGATTTTCCAAATTATCGTCAGTCAGCCTTGCACGATATTTTGATTTATTAACTTTCATCATTGAAAAGAACTGTTCGCATTTATAAGTACTGTCAAACGCACAAATCAATCTTCTTGCAAATTTTCTAAGCTGCGGCAAATGGTCTTCTTCGAGGTATTTTTTGTAGAAATCGCACAATTCCATGTCTTCGAATTTAGATTTTAGGAGTGAGAGTATTGGAGCATTTTGTACATTACTTTTTGTTGGAGTAGCAAATAAATGGAAACAGTCTCCATGTTTTTGAAATCGCTAAATCTGTTCGAAAATTGCTCCGACAGTAACTTGAGTTCTTCAGTATATTGAGCATAAGCAATATTTTCATACGCAGAGAACGTGGTGAAATGGTAACTGTTACCAGACAGTATCTGTGCCTCCCACAAGCGGATTTTGTTCTGAAACGCTTTCAAATGGCTGTACAAATCATTTACTAACTGTCCTTGTTTCTGAAGTTTCAAATTTAAATCATTCAAATAGCCTCTAAGGTCGACTAGAAATGCTAAGTCGCATATCCATTTTGGGTCACTCAATTCAGATAGTGGTTTATCTTTTATTTGCATAAAGTCTGCTATCTCATTTCTAAGCTCGCAAAACTGTTTCAGCATTTTCCCTTTGCTTAGCAATCTGACTGCACAATAATATGTTACGTCGTCATATTCGGCTGATATTTCAGCCAAAAACGCCTTGAACTGACGATGGTTAAGCCCTCCGGATCGAATAAAATTAATGGTTAATTAATGGTTCTGGAGTCGAATGGACTTAGAACACAAGTTCTGTTGGTGGATAATGCAATCGTCTTTTGCACATTTAATTCAGTTGCTTTTTCATTCAAAATTCCGATGAAACCTTTACGTAAGCCGACCATAGAAGGTGCACCATCACTGCATACTCCAACTAATTTTGTCCATGGCAAGCCAAAACCTATGAATACCTTTTGAGCGTCATTAGAAATGTCCTTTCCTGTAGTGGTTCCTTTTAGCGGCTGTAAAGCAAGCAATTCTTCGGTAACAGTGAACTCTTTAAACACCTCGAATAAATATAGTCAGTTGAGCTGTGTCAGACAAATCGGTGCTCTCGTCTAATGCTATGGAAAATGATTCAAAACCAACCATACAGTCAGTCAATGTTGTTTTTACATCATTAACCTTCATTTCTATACGTCGGACAACAGTTCGTCTTGACAAACTAATTTTTTAAAATTCATTTTTCTTTTGAGGACCCAAAACACTGCAAACTTCCTAACATACTCTCTTCTTTGTTTATGAAACATTTGCTGCTGTTTTTTCAAATTTGCGGTAAGCTTCTGGATTTTAATTAGTAAGCACTCAAGATGCACACAAACTCACAAAGTAAATTGACCGCACTAGCAGTTCCCTAGGATATCGCTTGTCGAAGTTATTACCTCGGTAGCTCAAACAGAACTGAACTTCGGGCCATCCACCCGCTTATATAGGCAAAATGAAGGAATGATCTAGAATCGTCTAGTATAGAACAATTGAGAAGCAATAATTTTTTGTTGTGCCGCCAGTGAGGCGGCAAACATCAAAGGCTTTGATGTTTGCAGCCTCACTCTTTGATGATCGCCGCCACTCGGCTTGCTCGCTCACTTGATTCCGTGAGTATGAGTAAGTAGTGTAATATTTTTTTTAATTGGGTTTTTCAAAATGTCTCGCGGGCCGGATCCGGTTGTTGCCTACATATAATGTAAAGAATCCATTTTGTAGCTAAATATATGGATTCTTTACATGTTAAGTGAACAAAATGAGATGGGCGACATATCATTACAAAATGATAAAATGGATGTAATACGAAAATGTACAGTACAAACTTAATTAGAAGTACCCAAATAGTCGATTTGCAGAGATCGTAAGGGAGCTTATTTTTATATGATACATTACTTTTATGCAAACCATTACTCTAGATATGTATTGTACGTAAATTTGATCAACTAAACTAGGTAATTAAAGAAATACCTGACTAACTTTAAAAAGTATTGCTTTTCATCATCATAATGCGAAACAGAGTGCGTCAATCCAGACCCAATCAAGACAAAAACAGTTTGCTAGTCTTTTAATAATAATGAGTCAATTTTTATGGAAGGAGTGTTTGAACGCTGCAGTTATACGAAATTTTAAATACAATTTCCTAATAGGCATTTGAATATCGCATAGCGAATTTACAATCAAAGAATTACATTTGTACATTATTAGGATAGCAGTGAAATATTACGATGGCGCCTAAAAACAAGACTCCCAAATACTTTTATAGCGATATAGAACTCTTAATTAATCGATTGGAAAAAATGTAGAAACCAAAAATAATTATAATGAAAAATTTTTAAAAAAATTCAGATTGAGATAGATAAATTTACAGCAAATTCATTGGTACACTTATATTTCGTTTAGCTTCCTCCATACCTGTATGCCGCCATCAAATCCGAATATATTAAATTTCGATTCGTCGGAAAAATTTACTTATATCAAAAGTTAATTCCTTTATTTTGATGTCTTTAGCAAATTCAGTTTTTTTTACTAACGAAAAGCTTCTTTCGAGCAACATATGACTTAGAGCCGCCCGCTTCTTTTAATAGATCTTCGCACTGTATCCGCCAAAAGATGGTATTTAAAGGCGTTTTAAGGACTAAAATTATTTTCGGAGAACTTCAAAAAGGATTCTTTTATTGTTCGCTTAATAATGCATTCATTTCTCTCACTGAACTTCCGATGAGGTCCAGATTGTTGCTTATTTTCAATTCACTTTTCATATTTGAACCATTTTATGACTTTTTGTATAGTAGCTTTACTTCTTCCAGGTCTTTCGATTTCTATATATGATTTCCCCCCTTTATGATACTTTATAATAATGTTACGCTCCGTATATATAATAATTTGTTAAATCATGTTTTTAAATTAATTTATTTTAATTTAAAAATAATTCGAATTCATAAATTATTATTTATTTTAACCTTCTTTGTGCTATATACAAATGCAGGAATCTTTTGTTTTCGTCACGTACGCTCAGACTGTAATAAATACAAACCGTTGTCGTTTTCTAGGAAGCAAATACCTAGAACTGTTCGAAACTTTTCTTAAAATAGTCTTGGTAACCTTTCATTGACTCACATTCAATATTAATTCTGTTTTATTAATTTCTAAATACAATTAGAGATTAAAATATTAATCCTTCTATTTTTCACACACAATAAATGTCTATTATTCTGTCTCGATATCTATCTGTTTGGTACCTTTATTGATATTGACATCACGCATTTAATTTATGGTAATTCTTTAGCGCGCCAACTTCTAGCGTGCTATTCGCTCGTGTCATTGGTTGATTCGAACATGACCAGCATCCTACCCTTCAGCTACCGCTTCTTTTCTTAAAAGCCCCAGCCTGTAACAAAAGACAGAGACTTCTGCCATAGCCATGACCAAGGCTACACGCATTTCTTCTTCGAGTTTGTGCAAATAAGTTCTACTCGCGCATGTAGTGTCCACGTGTTTATTTTGCGACCGCAAAATATACATAGCTTCTTGGCCCTGGATATACACACACAAACACGCAAGTACCTCAGGCATCGTTCGATACATATTTTAATCTAATCGTTTTTGTATTTTATTAAACAGCTTCATACAAGGGTAGCCGTTTATATTTCGGGAACTGACAGCACGGTTAGTGTTGCCTCCGAGCTGATGATTGCATCGTGAAGTTTGTCATTTTTGATAATATATTTACCCTGACAGTTTTATTATCCGGTCGCTATTTCTATTGTTGACAGTAACTTGAAAATTTTATGGAATAACTCGCGAACATTTTCGTGAAACTAATTTCTATAATGCAAGACCGTCATGTGACATACCGTGAGATCGAGGCATCTCTAGATATTAGTAACACCAGCGTGCATAAGATTCTGCATGAACATTTAGCCGTTATGTTCACCCTGACAGTTTTATTATCCGGTCGCTATTTCTATTGTTGACAGTAACTTGAAAATTTTATGTCAGCGAAAAAATGGAATAACTCGCGAGCATTTTCGTGAAACTAATTTCTATAATGCAAGACCGTCATGTGACATACCGTGAGATCGAGGCATCTCTAGGTATTAGTAACACCAGCGTGCATAAGATTCTGCATGATCATTTAGCCGTTATGTTCACGTTGGGTACCACATAATTTGACGACCGCTCAAAAAAGTGAATATTGAATATTTGACCGGGCAAAACATTGATTTGATGAGTCATCCACCATACAGCCCTGATCTAGCAGCCTGTGATTTCTTTTTATTCCCACACGTGAAGAATAAACTTCGTGGTCAACGGTTTTCTACGCCGAAAGAGGCAGTTGAGGAATTCAAAACTCATATTTTGGAGATACCGCCTTCGCAGTGGCAGCAATGCTTTCAGATTGGTTTAAACGAATGCAAAAGTGCATTGATTTTCAAGGAGAGTATTTTGAAAAGCAATAAGACTATTTTCGATTATAAAAATCTTTTTTTTGCTTTTTTATCTCTACATTTACGTTTATTACAACTTTTCCATTACGTTAATTTTGTTTTATCTGTTGCTCTCGATCTTATTAATTATCTTTGTTTAATATACTCAAGTTTAAAGAATTTAATTAAATTAGCGAATAAAATTTTAAGGGCGATCCTATTGTTTTATGCCCAGTAATATCTTTCTTTCAGCTTGGCAGACTTTGATGCTCATTGTAAACACTACTAATTATTAACTCCTGCAATTACTTATTTTTTTATTTGTATTTATTACAGTGCTTCAGCTAGCCGGACATGCGGTCGTAATAAATTTACTAACCACTACGTGCCAATAAATATTTACTATTAAATAATATTATCTGTATTATTTATTTAGATTAATTAAGGGGACATTTAACCCCTTAACACACGTATGTACATACCGACCAAGGATGTAATAATAGAAAGTAGTAAAAAATGTTTAAAATCTAAACTTGCCGTTATTTTTTGCACTGACTACTTCAATATGTGAGGGATATCAATCACCTTTGCGGCGTCATTTTTTGAATTTGAATTCTCTTTGATCCTCCTTATTGAAATAAAAACTGTATGTATTTGTTTCTTTGCATTTATGAAAGACTAGGATAAATTAAAGTTGATTTCATGTACGAAACTTTTTAGAAGAAAGTAGAAAATGTAGGAGTATCAAGACTTTTGTTGTACCATACATTGTACAAGTTATTTGCATCGAACATTATTATAAAATCTGAATTCATAAGTTACAATTAATGATTCTACTTCACACCCTTACAACCACGCCTTATTACTTTGAATATATAATTAATTTTGGAACTTACTCGTGTATAATATTTTTCGCGCTAAAATCCCAATAATTTATACTCCACCATTACTACTTCTCGAGAATTCACAGTTAGTGCGCGAATATGAGAACTAGTGGTTTCGAGGAACCCGTTTTAAACCCAAACCGAAAGGTAAGGAAACATGCCTAGAATTGCATGGCACTAGGGAAATGCAGTAGTTACCGTTCCTCTGGAGCGCCATGAGCAATTTTTTGCAATTAATTATTATTTCCTTTACTTCTCGCGGAAACAGTATGGAAAACCTACACAGCAAATCCGGAAAACAGACGAAGTGGGAAAATATATACGAAAAGTTCAAACAAAGTAAAAAATCTGCATGGGGAAAAGTAAGTAAGAGGATAAGGACGACAAAGAGTCATCTAGACACACAAAGATATATGCAGCAGTCAGCATCAAAATCGCAGAGAAAATGAAGACGGGAAGGTTTAATCAAAATTATATAGAGCAGTAATCAATGCCAACTTCACAGGAATGTTCAATGAGGCCAACAGGAATCACATATTTTATTTTCTTAATTATCAACTTTTAAAAGTGTCTGATTCGCCAAATCTAAATATACTCAATTTCAACTTACCGTTGTCTGTCAATTCTTAAAACTTTTGATGTGCCTGACTTTTGATTTCCTATTCTCTCTAAACTCCTAATTTCTCTAGTCCTTCTTATAATTATTCGTAAACATATAACGAAAAAAATCATATTAAAAATTATTGATATCGACGATGGTAACAGAAAGAATATTAAAAAGCCATAACTATCATCTGCAACAAAATAAGCATAAGCACATTACAGATTCTACATTAAGTGTATATTTACTATAAAGTCTATTTTCCAGCAAACACTGAGACTTTCCTACAAATGGATGTATATTGTCGGGCAATGGCAGATAATTATTAAAAATAAGAATTAATACAGTTAACACTGTTGGTATGGACCAGGCGTATATGTTGTATTTTAAAAATATATGTTTGGGATGTCCTCTTAACCTGAAAGAAATAAAAGACATGTATTGCAATAAATCTTTGCTTCAATCACAAAATAAATATAAACTACATATTGGAATACGCAAAGGTATAATATTTCGTTAGAAATAAATAAACAAATATGTATATGGAATATGTGTATATATATATATATATATATATATATATATATATATATATATATATATATATATATATAACTGATGTAAATGGGATTTAGATGGTTTTCGTGTAAAGAACGGTGTATAATCTATGGTATTTGGTTATTTGTATATGTTCATATGTATGTCCTTAGTGTAACGTTTTATTTCAATTCAGTTTCATTAAATGTCATATTAGTTTATTCTAATATATTTGTTTAATTCATCGTAAATATTCCATTTAGTTTATGCTATTTTATGTTAATTTCTTATTAAATTCAGTAGCGTCTTTTGTTTAAGTTTCGGAAAGCAAGTATCATCACATTTTGGGTTTTTTTAGATCTGTATGTATGCCGCATGCATGATACTAGTATATCTATCTTTCTCTGGCTTGCATTGATAAATGAGCTGCAGATGTCCGTGGTTGTTCTCTGTCTGCGTGCGACTTGTTTTCGAACCTTCTAGAATATTCCTCCTCTGCACCTTTCTGCTCTTGCCCGCATAGTTTGACGTTAAGTCTTTGTATAAATGGGTCATCGAGTATCACCGCTTCAAGCAGTTTAAACGTACCGTACTTCCTTGAATTTCGAACGCCTCTGTTTGAAATACTTACGTTATTTAACTATACCATTGAATTATTGCTCCGCTGAGCATCAAACGGATAAATGTTTGATGCTCACTTTTTGTTACATTTTCACGTTGAATCAGTTCTTTATTAACTTGTTAACTGCTTCATTATTTAAAATGTTGGTTAGTGTATATATTGCGTGTTTTTTTGTTGCCTTGTATATCTTTATGGTAATTTTCGGACAACTTAGTGGGTTAATAGAGATACGCCCTACTAAGAAACTGCCATTATTTGCTTTTGTCGCCCTTCATAAATATATATCTCCGACTATTTAGCTGGTAGACCACGACTTTCGCGATAGCAAACTGGCCAATGTACTGTTGCTGCCCAGATAAACAAAGGCTCCATAAATCGGTCTTTCAACAATAATCTGTTTTTGTGTATCCAATTTAGCTAGCGACTTCACTACGTTTTTATATGCGAACGTTTGAAATGAATAAGTAAAATATCTTAAAGTTACATTCACTTACCTAAAACTTCTCCATATATCAAAACACAATACATTCATCCAAGAAAATGTAGCAATAAATAGAAAATACGTAGAGTATCCTTCAAAAATCAACTCCTAAATTATGTTTACTTCCTAAATTGATTACTTACCCATAAACGTGCAAGAACCTATGTTAATTTGGAATTGATTTAAAGTTAATATTATGTAGGCGCATGCCATTACGAAACAATAGGAAATAACGACTTTATCCATAAGATTTCGAGATTGAGGCCTTATCAGAAGTAATGTGATTGTTATTATTAAGAAAACAGATGATATTATCATAGCCGGCCTGCTTATATGAAATTCTATTCTGTTTTTGGTACTAATTCCACACAAAAGGAAGGCTACTTCACTTTTGCTTGGAGTAACAACTTCTTCTATGCAGTACATCATTTCATCAATTTTATATTCCTTCATATTACCTAGTTCTTTTACAAAGAAGCTACCATTTTCTTCGACATAAAATTTAAATCTTGATTTATCAGCAACATATTTTTGACATTGCATTTTTTTACTGTGCCAAACTGCAAATTCACCTGAAAATAATTTTTAGTTTTAAAAGATTGTATTTAATAAACAATGTGCAAAAATAATGAATAATATCATGTCTCCCTCTCTCAACCAATACATAAATGTATTGACCGACAAAGCGAGAAACGCTTCTATCTCACAAGATCGGTAAACTAGGTTTCCAGTATGTAATAGACAGAAACTTGCGTGCTCGGCTTTATGCCAATTAAAGGATGTTAAAAGGAATCATTCTATTATTAATAACACCCTATCAACTACATATGTTTCGCCGATTCACGGATCGTCAGGTTGATTTGTGTTATTAATGAACGATTCCTTCATAGCGTTTATCATATCATTTCGATACAGAAAAAATAATGAATAATATCATGTCTCCCTCTCTCAACCAATACATAAATGTATTGACCGACAAAGCGAGAAACGCTTCTACCTCACAAGATCGGCAAACTAGGTTTCCAGGTCAATACATTTATGTATTGGTTGAGAGAGGGAGACATGATATTATTCATTATTTTTTCTGTATCGAAATGATATGATAAACGCTATGAAGGAATCGTTCATTAATAACACAAATCAACCTGACGATCCGTGAATCGGTGAAACATATGTAGTTGATAGGGTGTTATTACTAATAGAATGATTCCTTTTAACATTCTTTAATTGGCATAAAGCCGAGCACGCAAGTTTCTGTCTATTACACACTGGAAACCTAGTTTACCGATCTTGTGAGATAGAAGCGTTTCTCGCTTTGTCGGTCAATACATTTATGTATTGGTTGAGAGAGGGAGACACATGATATTATTCATTATTTTTTCTGTATCGAAACGCTATGAAGGAATCGTTCATTAATAACACAAATCAACCTGACGATCCGTGAATCGGTGAAACACATGTAGTTGATAGGGTGTTATTAATAATAGAATGATTCCTTTTAACAAACAATGTGCACATTACATATATTACATATAAATAGATATTTGTTATTTAACTTTTGTCAATAGTTAGACGATATTTTCTTTTAATTTCCTGAATTCATTGTAATATAGAACAGACGCAGAATATAAGATATAATCATCTACCACATTTCACCGTATAATCATCGTTGCGATAGACACTATTCATACGGTCTGACAGTAGATCCCGATGAAATTGATAGTATGAACAACAAAATGTTGATTGTAACAACGACCACACAACTAAACAATGAAGATTCTATTTATCATAGAAAGTGGAAGTCCACGCAGCCTGATCACTACAGGGTGGAGTTCCAGAGATTACGTGGGTTAGTCAAGAGGGACATTGGGTTGGCTTATGAGTCATGCGTCCGCGGGGCTGAATCTAACCTGATCGAGGATACACAGTCCTTTTGGCTGTTTGTTCGAGTCAGGCAGGGTGTTCCCAGAATTCCCGGCAAGCTTCGTGATATTGTAGTATACTGAGCCAGTAGGTATTGTTAACGCATTCGCTACAGCTTCTGCTCTGCCTGATTTGGTGTCTGATCTGCCTTCCTTGAGGTTGTCCAGAGTATTAGGAGGTTAAAAAACAAGTTGACCGCTGGTGATGATAGCATTCCCTGTTTCCTGGTGAGGGATTGTGCCCATGTTTTTGCTGATCCATTATGCAAGATTTTTAATCAGGCTATCCGCGCGTCCGTGATTCCGGATATCTGGAAGATCGCCAGGATATCACCTGTCTTCAAGAAAGGGGACAAATCTGATGTCCGGAATTATAGACCTGTTACAGTTATCTCTACTTTTGCTAAAGTGTTTGAAATGCTGCTTTATAGGAGTGTGTCAGTTGGCACCAGACCACATCTTTCTATCGCGCAGCATGGATTTATGATTCAAAGGTCTACTACGACTAACTTGGCTTTGATATCACAGGAAATAGCTCAATCTCTCGATGCTGGTAGTCAATTAGACATTGTTTATACGGACTTTTCTCGTGCGTTTGAATTGATTGATTATCTACTTTTGTTGTGTAGATTGAGTTCCTTTGGTTTCGATGGATCGCTGTTGAAACTGTTCCAATCTTATTTAAGTAATAGAAGGAATTATGTTTATTACAATGGATTTAAGTCTTGGTTTTTCCATTCCTCCTCGGGTGTTCCACAGGTATCTAACCTTGGACCACTGTTGTTTAATATTTTTGTGGATGACTTGATTAAGTCTATCGATTGCCCGATCTTGGCATACGCCGATGATATTAAAATCTTTCATCGAATTGACTCGCTGTCTGACGTTGATTTGTTGCAGGCCAATGTCAAAAAAATTTATAGCTGGTCCTTGTGTAACCGTCTAAGTTTAAACATTTGGGAAGTGTTTCTTGGTGTCTTACTCTAGAAGGACTTCTAGAATAGAATCCTGTTACTCAATTGGTGGAGTTATAGATTTCTCGTAGGTCTTCGATTAAAGATCTCGAAATGTAATTAACGAGAAATTTACTTTCTCTGAGCATATTTTGGTGTGACGGCTGCGGCTTCCAGATCTCTCGGTTTTATAACTTGCACATGCCGATACTTTAATAATATGGACACTTTAAAAAGTCTTTTCTTTGCTCATGTTGTTTCCAAACTGGATTATGCATCTATAGTCTGGTACCCCTACTATCAGTCTCAAACTAACCTCCTGGAGCAAATACAACGCAAATTTTTGAAATACCTCTCATTTAAATGTGATGTTCGATTTCCTGTCCGTACAGCGAATTACGAGTTATTGGCGCGTCATGACATCGTATCGCTGTCCGATAGGAGAAAGACTCTTAACGGTCTATTTATGCAAAGTGTTATTACTGGGAAGGTTGGCGCACCGGATTTACTGTCGCGTGTTTATTTTATTGTTCCGCGTCTGGGATCAAGTTATATCAGGACACTTTGATGGCCAGGTCTTCATGTCCCATGCGACTTGTCCATTGTTGAGGTACAGGAAACGTCGGACATTTATGGACATTTCATGTTTTCATAAAAAAAGAAAGGTCTGTAAACTTTGTTAGCGATATGGTACAGAACGCATTAATTTTCGGGCTATACCCCATTTTCTAGTATTACACGGAGATTTTGTAGCCCCCATTTTGTAGGCAACATTGTGTCTGTTGACTTTTCCATTTAGATGAAAAATTCCTTGATTGTTACAAATAACACGAGACAAAAAGAGTTCATTTTCTCCATTTTAGAACATGCGATCGTAATCCCGAAGATCCTATACCAATTTTAAGTTGTACAGATTGTAAGTTAATCAGCGCCTTATTACACACCGAACAGTTTACCGTATTTCTGTTCTACGGGTTAATTTCATTGGGTCACACTCGAATGCGCTCCACATCTTTTTCCGGTATAAGTTGTCGGTTCTTACATAGAGAGCCAATTTCTATAAATTGTTTACTCCAATGGCTAGTGCTCTTATTTGTTTGAGGTTCAATGTTAAACTTACGACGACATGCACGCCGCATTGTAGTCGAAGATTCTCGCTTGTTGTTCCGTGCACGCCAATCTCTTGATCGGTAAATATTTTTACAAAACCTTTCCAAACTCGGAAACCATAAACATTCAGAGGTTGAATCATTCCTGCACTTTTTTTTAGAAATCAAAAGTATTTGAATCTTGTTGATTTCAACGTAGCAGGACAATGACCTGCCCATGAATCTACCAGTAATATGCTATGCTCGCCTGTATTTTACAAACTTACGTCAATAAATCAACTCGGATGTTAATTTTCCAGAAAACGATGCTGAATAAGAATTCATGAACATATGGACCAAATCTTCTTCGTGCTTTCTTTAAAACAACATATAAAGGAGAAACCTGTTTACCAGCGGCAGGAATTTTCGGTAGAATTGTGTATCTGTGAGTAGTTGGTGGCACGGACTGTACCACTGCATGGATTTATTTAGAACCTTGTGGAGCTAAAATGTGTTTTGAATGTTGAATGCAATTCAGGAAACCACTTTCATCCGCATTATATACATTTTCCTTCCCATAACGTCCTATATGTGGTTTAATTTCACTTAAGAAATTATGTGCGATACCTTGTAATTCGTCTGCACGGGTTCCCATACGATCTATTTATAAATTTGCTAATTTTTCACGAAACCATTCTATAAATGCTCTTGAAGTGCAGTATCCACTTTTATGATTCCTTATAATCGGTAAAATCAGCTGCATCAGAACTTCAGCTGCCCATCTTTTGAGTGATTGAGAGAGATATGGATACCTCTCAATTCCATAGTCTGGGCAAATTTATTAAATACCGAGTCTGATACTGGCAAGAACCTTTCTCTTTTAGTTCCTCCTTGTTCTAATTCGTTCTCCCACCTATAAAGCTGCGAGACTGATTGGAGTTTCCTGTATTTGCTATGTACGGTAGATAGAAATAAACGACTTTCCTTTCTACTTTTCCAATAATCAACAGCATTTTGTTTGTCGTTGGTGTGGTTTCACCTAAACACGACGTTTCTTCTTCTTCAATAAACTCTTGCTGGTCTTTGAGTGTGGCCGATTGAATTTCATCAACGTATTGTGATGTGTGAGGGGAGACATATTCAAGAATTTCAGTGTAATGTTACTGTCCATTTCAAAACTGATATCGTCTGTGCTTCTAGTTATCAACTCTACTATAAAATATCATGCAATTCTTGCTCGCCACGATTGGGAATAGACCGTTTGTTTTCAGAAAAGTTATACGTTATCATTAACGAATAAATGACATTCACAAGGTTTATTACTGCCATTTTGGCACCAATGTAAAATGGTAAACAGGTCAGAGGTAACTGCAGGTATTTTAAACAATCCTTGAATTTGATGGAGCCTGTGGTTGATTGACTTGATCAATAAGGTTGATATATAACCCCTTTCCACAATTAACTATTTATAAATTCTGTATACGCATTTCGACAACCAAGTTGTCATCATCAGCAGATAATCTCAAAGTGTCGCACCTGGCAAAACACGGCGAAAAAATTGTACGAAAAATAAACTCCGTACGCGATCCGCACCGTTGAAAACCAAGATGTGCACATCTTGGTTATTGATTAAACAATCCTGCTAAATATATATACAGTGGAATAGCGCGTTTTTCAATGGATTATTAATGATAACGTTATCAATGTTTTCGAACTCATAAATTAATACAAACAGCATTATATTTTAGTAAATACTATATCTTTAATCAACAAATGCAGATATCTAGAACTCAGAGTAATTGTTTCTTATCTAATTGTTCAAATGTACCAGGTGTGTCTAAATGTCGCTACCGGTTTTTCTAATAAATGTCGCTAGGCTTAAGAATGCAATGTTATGATTTGACACATATGTCATTTTATTCTACTGACACCAAGCTTCAAAGCCATACATGTTATATTTTGCGAAAGTAACATTGTCATAAATTTATGCCTCTTTGAAAATGTCGAGTTTCGGAACTGAAAAAGTGCATTTGCGACACGCATTACTTTTCTTATTTAATCAAAAGAAAAAAAGCCGCTGAAAGTCGTCGTTTGCTGCTAGAAACTTACGGTGAGCATGCTCCAACTATAAAAACATGTGAGGCGTGGTTTCGATAATTCAAAAGTGGTGATTTTGATGTGCAAGACAAAGAACGTTCTGGTGGACTGAAAACGTTTGAAGATGCAAAACTGCAGGAGTTATTGGATGAAGACCCAACCCAAACTCAAAAAAACAATTGGCAAAAGCGTTGATTGTGCGATTAGCGGCCGATTACAAGTAATGGGGAAAATCCAAAAAATGGGAAAATGGATGCCACATCTATTGAATGACAAGCAAATGGAAAATCGAAAAATCGTCTGTCTGTGAAATGCTGCTTCAAAGGTATGATCGGAAATCATTTCTGCATCGAACAATGGCTGGTGTTGAAAAACGGATTTTCTTCAAAAATCCTAAGCGCAGAGAAAATTACGGTCATCACCTGGCAAAGCGGGCCCATCAACTCGAAGATCAAATCGTTTTGGTTGCAAAACAATGCTCTGTGTTTGGTGAGACCAGAGTGGCGTAGTGTATTACAAACTATCGAGGCCTGGTGAAACAGTTAATACTGATCGTTACCGACAATAAACTATCAATTTGAACCATGCATTGATAGAAAAACGTCCAGAATGGGACCGAAGACACGGTAAACTGATTTTACAGACCGTTAACGCGTCATCTTATACAGCAAAACCGGTCAAGGAAGCATTGAATGCACCTGGATGGAACATAATATGGTACCCGCCCTACTCTCCTAACTTTACCCCGTCCGAATATCACCTTTTCGCATCAATGGGACACGCGCTTGCAGAACAGCACTTTCAAAGAAGTTACAAAATGGCTTGGTGAATGGTTTTTCTCAAAGGACGAACAGTTTTTTTGGGATGGCATCCGTAAATTGCCTGAAAAATGGGCAAGATGTGTAGAATCAAGTGGCCAATACTTTAAAAAAAACCGGTAATGACTTTCCGGTACACCTGATATATATGCCTTTTGCCATTGAATAAATTCAATTGCTTGAAGTAAAATGCTGTTATTATAATATACGTAATTTAAGTATTATATACATCCTATAAGTACGTTAGTATCTACTCATATAGCATTATTTTGCAATATCTTGCTAATATTAATTTATTAATTTTAAATAAATGTTGTATGCATTTAGCACCATTTCAAAAATGTTATTTCGTGTTATGCAATAGAAATTTTACTTTGCACTAGGAAATATTTTAAAATTATTAATTACAAAGGAGGAAAGTTTTGCCATATGACGCAACAATGAATCGTAGGAAGCTGCTTGTTGCTGCATATTGAGACATATTCATACGTGCATAGTAGCCGCCGCGCCATGTCGATAAGCTCAGTTATTCATTAGCAGTGAGAGTGTAAAGTGCTCGCGATGGCATCGTGGTCACGAAATGAGATAAGGGCAGTTTTGCGTTATAATTTCGTGCGTGGTTTAAACATAGACCAGTGCTTCGAAGAAATGACTCTTGCACTAGGTGATGTTTGTCCACATCGCACAACGATATTCAGGTGGTATAGAAAATTTCAAAGGGGAAATTTAACTGTGGAGGATGCTGAGAGGCCGGGAAGGCTACGAACACCACGAATGTCAGTTACGGGGGAAAACGTTACTACTGTGAGGAAAATGTTTGGCGAGGACAGGCGAGTGACATACCAACAGATAGAAGGTACTTGCACCTGCAGTTTATTCGATTCTGCATGATCATTCGCACGTGAAGAAACTTTGTTCTCTCTGGGTGCCGCATCGACTGACTGAAGAGCAGATGACACGACGTGTGACTTGGTGCCGGCAGATGCTAAAAAAGTTTAATAAGGGACAATCTCGGTATGTAAACAATATCGTGACAGGTGACGGGACTTTGCTGTACTATTACAATGTGCCGACCAAAGCTCAAAACAAAGTTTGAGTCTTTGATGATGAGGACACACTTTGTTGTCAGAAAATCCCGATCTGTAAAGAAGAAAATGATAGCTGTATTTTTCAAATCGGGTGGAATTGTGAAACGCGTCGTTTTGGACACACAGAAGACAGTCACAGCTAAGTGGTATACTGAACAATGCCTGCCTAAAATCATTGGATCTATGAAGAACCTGCGGCCAAAGTCGAGAATGGACACCTGGTTCCTCCATCACGATAATGTTCCAGCTCACCGCGCCAAAGCCTGCAATGAATATTTGACCACGACAGGATTGAAACTTCTCGAGCATCCTCCCTACAGTCCAGATCTTGCTCCCTGCGACTTTGCACTGTCCCCACATGTGACAATGAAGCTAAAAGGGAGGCGGTTCTCCAGTGACGAGGACCCTCCGCGGGCTTGGGACAACTAGTGTGCTTTACTCCCTAGTGAAACTTGGCAGAACTTGTTTAAAGATTGGTTTCGGAGAATGGAGAGGTGTATTGAATGTAGAGGAAATTACTTAAAATTAAATAAACAAAGCTGTATTGCAAAACTTTCCTAGTACCCTCTGTATAGTTAGTAGTGCGCCGGAGTGCGTATAAACTTTTGCTTATCGAATTACAATATCGAGCAACTTTCACGTTTGTGACAAAGCATCATAAATAAATACCTTGATATATAACACTAAAACAATATTTACTTTTATTACAAGGATATGCGCTAAAAACCGAAAATCGAAGGGTGGAGTTGTCATCCCTTCGACAAACCTTTCTAAATTTTCGCTTTGGAAACCTTCTCTTGTGAGCACAGCGATCTGCCTTGAAAAATATAATATAAATAATATTAAATATTTGGCATGTACTTATTACGACCCTAGTGCGCAGACAAATGTAACCGCTATAGTAATATATATTTCCTCAGAATAATATGAGAGCTGCAACTATGCGGTTTCAAAACGCGCAACATGCGACAAGATTAGACCAGTTTGAAATAAAAATACTTGTCTTTTACCTTATACACAAACACTCATAGGTGCTTTAAATTTTTAATGTACTTTATATAATAACGTTATTTATTTAAACTTGCCAAAATTTATTTAATTTTCACAAAACCCTATTGGAAATGCGCATAAACCTAGCACACACGAATACATGTAAAAAGTACTTACTTCTAACTAACTCGTTACTCTGAAATTTTTGAAGAAATGGCTAAGAAATTTTCATTTTTTTATACACTAAACCTACATATTCACAATTTAACAAATTGTCCTTAAAATAACTTTTTTTTAGTTTTAACTTTTTTTTCTTTCATATTGCTTTTATTAGCAATGTTATTTGAAAAAATGCTGTAATATGATAATTTAGGCTCAAATGATTACATTATTCATCAATGCAATCTCTTCTCGCACATAAATCTTGTGGAGAAAAAGTCAAACAAGATTCGGTCGAAAGATATTATTAAAATCTGTTGAAACACTCTGAGGAGTATTTGAAGGATTATCAAGACAAGCAGCTCAACATCCGACAAGTTTAAGGAACATACATACATACATACATACATATATTCGACGGTAGCCGTTTATATTTCGAGAACTGGCAACACTATTAGTGTTGCCAGTTGTTGTTTGTCATTTTTGACAATATATTTATCTTGACAGTTTTATTATCCGGTCGCTATTTCTATTGTTGACAGTAACTTGAAAATTTTATGTCCGCGAAAAAATGGAATTAACTCGCGAACATTTTCGTGCAATTATTTTCCATAACTTTCTGCGTAGATTATCTCAACAAGAATGCATCGTTGAGCTGAATCCTTTATATGGTGATGAAGCACCATCGAAAACTACAGTACATCGTTGGTATAGTGAATTCAAATTTGGGCGGCGTTCTTTGGACGATGAATTTCGTGAAGGTCGTCCCACAAATGTTGTTATGTCGGAAAACATTAATGCAGTGTCTGAATTGATAATGCAAGACCGTCATGTGACATAACGTGAGATCGAGACATCTCTAGGTATTAGAAACACCAGCGTGCAGAAGATCCTGCATGAACATTTCGCCGTTAAGAAGCTATGTTCACGTTGGGTACCACATAATTTAACAACCGCTCAAAAAAGGACTCGCGTCGATTGATGTCAGGAAATGCACAAAAAATACAATAGCGGTGCTTCAAAGAACATTTTCATATAAAGTCGTTACAGGCGATGAATCTTGGATCTATACGTATGAGCCCGATAGTAAACAGCAGTCGACTGTATGGGTATTCCAAGATGAGCCAAAACCAACAAAAGTTGTTCGCGCTGGAAGCACATCAAAATAAATGGTCGCCTGTTTTTTTTGGAAAAACCGGTCACGTTGCAACCGTGCCTTTAGAGAGTTGTACAACGATCAATTCCGAATGGTACGCAACTATTTGTTTGCCAAAAGTTTTTGATGAAATAATGAAATGCGAGCTCGCACAGGTCGGTTCAAACAATTGAATATTCGACCGGGTAAAACATTGAATTGATGAACCAACCGCCGTACGGCCCTGATCTAGCATCCTGTGATTTCTTTTTGTTCCCACACGTAAAGGCAGTTGAGGCATTCGAAAATCATATTTGGAGATACCGCCTTCACAGTTGGCTATGATTTTCAAGGAGAATATTTTGAAAAGCAATAAAACTATTTTCGATAACAAAAATTTTTTTTTGTTTTCTATACCCGAAATATGTACGGCTACCCTCGATGATGAGTTGTTAACTTTTAAAGTATTCGTAATTTTTAAATAAACTATGATAAAATTAATGTCGTGTTAAAATTTAACTGTTTAATGTAATGTAATGATTATTTGAGCCTTAATAAACTAAATTAATACTTACTTTATTCGTATGGAAATATGTATTTTTTTATATAAATAATATCTTATTATTTACTCTTTCTCTGGGGTTGATTCTTACTCGATCTGATGAGGTATGGTTATAAACAAGCATATAAAAAATCAATGTATCTTTGGGCTATAATACAATATTTAATAAACCCACTTTATACTGATCCTCAGATAAATTTCATACATATATACTTGTATGTTATTTATAACTTTAAATTTTATATGTTCTGTAAAACAATACATTTCTTTGATGTTGACTATTATTATAATCAAGATAATCTAATTAAAATATAAATCTCTTCTTTAATGAAGAGATCTAAAATATATCATATTTAAAACTCTAATTTTAAATGTGATATATTTTAGATATTTTGTATTTATATTTATTGACTACTTATTTAAATTATTAATCTTGGTGAAATAAAAGAATTTAAAATTTGAAATAAACTCTGAATAAGTTATAACCTTATATTCATTAACATTTGATATAATATTTATTTTTCTACATAAACTTAATTAAACAACATTGATAATAATAACGTTAATCATTGACTTTCTTTTAAATTCTTAATAAAAAAATTAAATACTCAAATCGATTTAACCTAACCTTTTTAGCTTTGGCTAGCATAATTTTAATTATTTTGATTAATATTTTTCGGTACCTTTTTTCACACTTGTACTTAAATACATAAATACATTCTTCTATTACTTCCTCTTCTACTTTTGATTCCATATGTCAGTCTCGGCTTATCTGAATTTCTTTTGCAAGTTGCACATGCGTATCATCCATTTAATATTTCACACTCCTCATGTTTGTTATTGTTTTTACTTGCACATATAAATAATTTTAATTTAATAGTTTTTCACTTTTACTAACTTTAATATCAATTATTTATCACTATTATATTATTGCCTTATAATAAATATAGTTACTTACAACGCTTATGAAAGCGATAATAAGAACCAATATAACTATCATATATTATTCTTATTATCGCTTTTATAAGCGTTGTAAGTAACTATATTTTTATCACTGTTTATTTTTGACATATATCATTTGTTTTTCTTTTAGCTAATTAACACATGTTCACTGGATAATTAATTACTTCCGAATTCGTAATTTTAAATGCCAGTCCTATTTGCATCTTCTATAAGGACTCTTGAATGTTCCAATAGCTACTTAGCATTAAAACAATATAGGTATTTTCTTCTTATAGTTTTAAATGATTAATAAATTAAATTAACTACAAATTTTTGAATTACATTCATATTTCAATTCACTATGACTGTTACATGTATAAAATATACAAAATTGCAATTAATTATCCTTCGAAATGCAGACATCAACATAATCTTACTTTTTTTTTCATAAATTTAATTTTTCATATACAATTCATGACAATAATCTCTTTAAAATATTTACATTAGCATATTCCTCTAAATTTCCTTCTTTGTATAAAATGTTATCTCTTACTCTCTTGTCTTTTTAATTATTTAATATCAAGTGTATATTTTATACATATAAACACATTATCAATTTCTACATTTTCTATTTTCTTTAAGAATTCATATCAAACACTAAACCTCCTTTTCTAATACAATAAACAGTTTTCATTATTTTTACTGAGATAATTTTGAAATATATATTTATTATATATTTATATCTAAAATGTTTGACTAGTATCTCCTACGATTCCTACCTCTATCCAATATTAATTTACCTTGTATTAATTGATACTTATTTTCGTTTAGACTCATTATCTACTATGAATGATTTAGAAGAGTTACCACCTATTTGAAATTTACAATAGTTATCAGTTCTTTAATTTAAAATAAGGCTTTATTTTATATCGATACCATGAATACCATGAAATATTGTATTTTCTATTAACATTTATAAAAAATCTATGTATCCTTTGTTATGCTTTTACATTCTTAAATTCGATAACTTATAATATTGTGTTCTTATATTTCGTTATGGAATTAATTTTCCTTACAATGTGCCTTATTATTGTTACAATAGTTATACAGCGTGATTCAAAAGGAATATACGTATTACAAAGTATTATTTTGTCCAAAGTATCGATCGCTGCGCCTCGGCTCGATTATTGGAGAGACGAATACATAGTCTAGTTTATTTTATAGACGCTAGATTTCAGTTATCTTCTGTTTTTCTTGGTAACCGTCGTATGTTTAAAATGGCTAGTCCGCAGCAGAAATCATTTTCTGTTCTCGAGTTCGCAAAGTGCAATTCCGTGATTACAGTGCAAAGACATATCAGGTTGAGCTACCAAATTGATCCTTCGAATGGGTGGAACAGTCGCAGATGGTATCGACAGTTTGTAGATACAGGATGTGTATGTAAAGGAAAGAGTCCTGGCCGCCCTTGTGTTTCTGAAGAAAATGTTGCACGAATTCAAACTGTTTTCCACCGTAATCCTTCAAAATCAACTCGTCGTGCCCGTCGGGAGTTACAACTGCCTACAACAATTTGGCGTGTTTTGAGACACCGGTTGGTTATGAAGCCGTACAAGTTACAGTTGTTATAAGCTCTGCGTCCTGATGACACTTTCGCGCAACGCAGATGGTATCGACAGTTTGTAGATACAGGATGTGTATGTAAAGGAAAGAGTCCTGGCCGCCCTTGTGTTTCTGAAGAAAATGTTGCACGAATTCAAACTGCTTTCCAACGTAATCCTTCAAAATCAACTCGTCGTGCCAGTCGGGAGTTACAACTGCATACAACAACAATTTGGCGTGTTTCGAGACGTCGGTTGGTTATGAAGCCGTACAAGTTACAGTTGTTATAAGCTCTGCGTCCTGATAACACTTTCACACAACGCATCGTGTTCAGTGATGAAGCGACTTTTCATGTTAATTGCAGCCATTGAACATGTACGAGATTCGCCTAAAATGAATGTGTTTTGTGCGATATTCCGATCATCTGTTTACGGTCAGCGGTATTTCGCTATGTTACAAAACTGGTTGTTTCCGAGGCTGCACGAAGACAACTTCATTTTCCAACAAGACGGGGCACCCCCTCACTGGAGTCGCCAAGTGCGTGAATATCTGAATGAAATTCTACCGAACCGTTGGATTGGTCGTCAAGGAGCTGGCGACTTAGCATGTCTCAGCTGGGCTTCACGGTCACAGGATTTGACACCCTGTGACTTCTTCCTGTGGGGTTTCGTTAAGACAACATTTATATACCACCAGTCCCGCAGAACCTGGAAGAGTTGAAGAACCGGATCCGTACTGCCATAACATCAGTAACGAAGGACATGCTTGCCCGAGTATGGTAGGAATTTGAATATCAATGTGATATTGTTCGTGTCGCTGATGAATGAATGTATAAAATTCATACGAGGATAGTTTGACAAGTAGTGAGAATGGAAAAGAAAAACGAATGTTTTAAATACAAAATAATTTTTATTTTTCAATATATTCTCCTAAAAGAGCAATACATTTATTCCAACGGTGCCACCAATGCCCTTATGCCATCTCTAAAATGCGATTCCGGAAGGCTTGCAAAATACTCATTTACGAAGATGATAAGCTCGTCGTTAGACGAAAATTTCTTTCCACCTAGTGCCGTTTTCAATTTTGGAAAAAGGTGGAAGTCGGAAGGGGCTAGATCCGGCGAATAAAGCGCATGCGGTACTAATTGGAAATACAACTCGTGGATTTTGGACATCGCAACTGTGCTGGTATGCGAGGGAGCGTTGTCTTGGTGAAACAAAATCTTTTTCTTTGCCATTCCTGGCCGTTTAGCACGAATCTCAACATTTAATTTTTGTAGAAGTTCTGCATAATATTGTCCGTTTATTGTGGCACCTTTCTGAAGGTAATCAATAAGCAAAATCCCCTTTGAATCTCAAAAAATTGATGCCATCATCTTGTTTGCCGATAAAGTGGTATTCGCTTTCTTTGGAGGTGCAGAACCACGTTCTAACCATTGTTTCGACTGTTATTTAGTTTCGGGTGTACTGTAGTGTATCCAAGTTTCATCGCAAGTAACAAATCGCATACAAAAATCAACCGGATTCCGCTTATAAACGTCCAAACACTCATTGGAAATGCGCAAACGAGTGAACTTTTGATCAGTCGTAAACAATCGCGGCACCCATCTTGCCGAAACCTTGGAAAGGCCCAATTCTTTCGTTAAAATGTGGTGTACGCATTCTGTTGAAATATTTACTATGTCTGCTATCTCTGTCACTTTGAGTCGTCGATCTTGCGTAATAATATTAAGGATTTTTATAATCATTTCCTTAGATGTCACGATTTTGGTTGCTTCAGAGGGCGCTTCATCAACACAGCTTCTTCTACCGCGTTTAGATTAATTTACCCATCTACTTATTTTGGCGGATAATGGAGCAGATGCACCTAATGTTTCCCGTAACTCATCTTTTATTTCGGTAGCTTTCATACCCTTAATTACAAAGTATTTAATCACCGCACGATATTCTGCTTTTTCCATTTCAACAAAACTACGTGTTGCTTCTTTTTCAATCAGCTGTCAAAAATAAACTAGTCAACCGATTTATCTAAATATCGGAATGTAAATATATAAATAGGCAACCTAAATTACAGTGCATTTGTTTTACCAATTAGAGTGCCACCTATGTGTCATTCTCACTACTTGTCAAACTATTATCGTATTGTGTACATACGGGCGCAATACATAATGCAGTAGTACATAATACAACAGTTATAAAAATAATTTAATTCTATGAAAAAAAATTATAAATAATTTTAGTAAGCAAGGTTTTTATGACTTCGGAAGGTAGGTGGATTTTGTAAGACTTGGAATAAAAAAAAATGGATTAGGGTATTAAGTTTCTTTTATTATTTTTCAACATATTGCCCTTGAATAGATTAAGATAAATGATGCTGACGTTCTTTTATGGACTTTTTATGATGATATTTCTCAAGATATAATATTACTTTGTCGCTCTAATAAGTTCCCCATCCAAATGAAATTTCTTTCCGACAAAGAAAAGTTTGGGTTTTGGGAATAACCGAAAGTCACTTGAGGTCAGATTTGGAGGACAGAGTGGAGGAGACGCAACTTTAAAACTTAATTAATCCAATTATTGGCGAACAACTTGATGGGTGTCAAAAGGTGTGTAGTCGTGGTGAAGAAAAAGGTACCTGGGGCGGACGGGATCACGGCGGACATCGCGAGCAAGGCGTATGAGGCGAACCCGGAGGTTTTTCAGATTCTGTTTAATAAGCGTCCCGAGCTAAAGGTTTTTTCGGAGTGCTGGAAGAAACAATTAGTAAAGGTTATACCGAAGACAGGTAAGTCGGACATGAGTGGCGTAAAAAATTATCGGCCGATAAGCCTATTACTGGTTGTAGGAAAGGCGTTGGACAGCCTCTTGATAAATCGAATCGAATACTACATTTACGCCTACGGACTGATAAAGGAAAATCAGGTCGGGTTTAAAAAGGGCACGTTGACGGTCGATGCGATAGAAAAGTTAGTTAACTTCGTGTGTGAGCATTTGTAGACCTATGGAATGAATGTCCGAGTGAATATATTGAGTGGAGAAGTTGCCGGGTTCTCTGTTGTTACAGAGGCCCAAAATCCCAAAAGGAGGAGAGGCGGCGGAGAAATTCCACCTGGAAGAGGAAGGCCAGGACTGGCGAGTGGAAATGAGATGACGGTGAAGAACGATTCATCGGCTTCTCGGCAATTAGACATTTTAGTGAATGAGGTTTATAACTAAATAGTTATTTGGATATGGGATGAGTTTATACCAACAAGAGTTTTCCATTGTCGTGATGCTTCCAAAAAACAATCACTGGTTTTTGCTCAATTGCTGATAATATTGCAAAAGCCGCTTTAGAAAATTCAAGACCTACTAACACTGATTCATCTACAATAAACTTTTTATCGTTGATATATAACGTAAAACAAACCGAAACAAACCATTCTTCGCCGTAACAATGCTGACCCTTACACGATCGGTCGCTTAAACAATAGAGTATATAAACGCAAAACACATGGAATTAAATACTTCATTGAATGCATAGCTAATTTCCATTTCTTGTGGGAAAATTTTGTATCGATTAATTTATATTTTCCTATACTTTTTTCTAAAAATTTTGTAATGTTTAAACTGTACCTTTACATTCATATATTAATAAGTAACTCATTGAAAAATTAATGAAATGGGGATACTAACTACATCGATTTATTATTCCAGGAACAAACACAGAAATCATACATTTTTTATTTCCCTTCAGGTCACAAATAGTAAACCTCAACGATTAAAAAGTCATCGAAGTCAATTGTCGCTGATCATAAACTAATATTGTATGAAAATATATTATCTACTTTTTCTTGATTTATCCAATATACAAAATAACAATTAAGATTTCCTCTGAACTAAATGCTTAATATGCGAGAGCTTTCATTGAAAAATTGTTTCTTTTTTAGGTATGGTTATCGTAACGCAGTAAGTAAGTTAAGTTGGAACATATACCATAAAAGCATTTATATGTAGATGTTAGATGATTCATTTTTCAAAAATCATTATGAATTCTATTTTTATCTATAAAAGTTTTAGTTTAAAAGACTTTATAAAAGAATAAACTTACCATTGAGGTTTTTTATAACATCTTCATGATCTGATATGTTGAGACCAAATGTAGGATTCAGCGTGCATTTACTTTTATAATAATGATGTCCATGAGGACAGCACTTCTTAATACATCTTTTGTAATGAGATTTCGGTTTAATACAATACTCCTTATCGTAACATAACCTCAAAATTATCTTATTAGACAAATCTGTATCGAAACAATATTGTCCTAGATGAAAATAATTTTCTTCTTGCAGAATCACAGTTGTTTGTAGAATTTTAACTTGTTCTAAAAACCCATAATTCGGTAGTAGGTCATGATTGACGATGACTTCGCACTCAGATTTCTGATTGCCGATCAAGTTTACTTCTAACCCTAAGTAATCATATACATTTGAGTAATTATAAGCGTTAACGCACTTATGATGAAGACGGTCGTATTGATAATAAGGTGGACAACACTTCGGGAAATATACATCGCCTTCTTGTGGAATAAAACTAATGGCACTGCCATTCTTTAAATAAAAGTTGGAGAATTCTGTATCCACTAAATTCCAATTTGTGTTTTTACTTAGATATGTGGTTCGGTTAAGACAAAAAGTTGACGATAAACAAAAACTGAGCACTAATAACGTCGTTCGCATCTTGACCTCCTACGACACAAGTGATAATATAAAATAAGACAAGAAATGTCTTATATCTATACATAAATACATACTTTATACGCACATGTATATATAGCATCAACTTTGTTTTTGGTGGGGTTCAAGTTTCATAATTTTGTGAGAAATAATATATTTTGTTTGGAATCGTTAACGTCATTTCATAAACTATATATACATCACCGTTCATATTTGTATGGACACCTTAAAAGCGTATTTTTGTTCAAAGATATAAATATATATACTTTACTATCTTTACGACTCATTCTAAATAAATATTTATTTATTTAGGGCTACATAAAGTCCAAAGTCTACATGGATAAGTCACCTACGATTGAGCAATTGGAAGCCAACATTACTCGCGTTATTTGTCAAATACCACTTGAAATGCTCGAACGCGTCATCGAAAGTTCAGAATGGACCATGTTAGGTGCAGTTACTACCAACAAAGAAGGAAATAATTTTTTAAAAACAAATGTCAAGAATGGACCTTTTGTATGATAATAAAGAATACTTTATCGGGTATTCTTTATTATCATACAAAAGGTCCATTCTTGACATTTGTTTTTAAAAAATTATTTCCTTCCTTATTGGCAGTAACTGCACCTAACATGGTCCATTGAAGTTATTTTTTTTATTTATGAAAAAAGTACCCCTAAATTAGTCATCCCTTATAACCGTTATTGTACTATATATCTCACCTGATGTTTCACTACTTGGTTTTGAGTCTTTCTTCGAATTGTTCGTACGCGTAATTTCTAATTATTGTAATATTTTTATTATGGGTGACTTTAACTGTCCTCATTTCCAGCTTAATAATACTGATGATTCCAAATCAGCGGTAATCGGATCTTTGTTGGACACGTGTAGCTTTGGGCAATATAATTACGTAACTAACTCGGACAATCGTACACTGGATCTTGTTGTTTGTGATATTACTTGTGATGTTCTTAAGGACAATTCACCATTTATCAATGAAGATGAGCATCATACTGCATTACTAATAAATTTTTTCATTGACAGAAATGAATATATAATATATATATAATAACATTAAAACTTACAATTTCCGTAAAGCTAATTTTCTAAATCTTTACGACTCTTTGTTTTCAATAATATGGAATGTCTTGGATACTTATTCTGAAATTAAAACTATGTGTGCTAGTTTCTGTGATACTCTTTATTTCATTTTCGACATTCATGTTCCTGTTTTTAAGACCCACTCACACATTTATCCGAAATATACACGAGCGAAATAATTAATAATATTAAACTTAAATTTAAATATTATGAGGACTATAAACGTAATAAAAATGAATATTCCCTTCAACAATTTAGGAAATTAAGGGCACAAATTAAGAAACAAATTTCTCAAGCTTGTCATCGTTACCTCGCAGATGTTGAAATAGTATCATTAGTAAATATAAAAATTTTTGTCTTACATCCGTGACAAAAAGAACTCGTATTCCGGATAAAATGTATTACGAAAATTGCATCATTGACAATCCGCAGTCTATTGTAGATGATTTTGCAAGGTATTTTAATAGTGCGTACAGACCGCCTTCCACGCTCAATGATTTTCATACAATGCAGTTTAGTGATCAGTGCCTTCATAATGTCAGTGTAACTGAGGAGGATGTTTTGTCAACCATTGGAAAACTTGGAGATAACCATACAACTGGAGACGATCAGATCCCTGCTTTCTTGATTAGAGACTGCGTCAATGTTCTCGCTGCACCTCTGGCAAGGATATTTAATATTGCATTTACATCGGTGTTTCGAGATGTTTAGAAAGTGGAAAGAATTGTGCCCATTCTAAAGAATTGTGATGTGTATTAGTTTACTAGAAAATTTTTCCTTCAATTAGACCACTTAACTCATTTAATGAACATGGCTTCATAAATCTACTGTGACAAATCTGATCATTTCCACTCAACGGATTGCTCAGGTATTGGGTTCGCGGGGTCAGATGGATGCAATTTACACCGAATTCTCGAAGGCTTTCGATAACATAGACTACGGAATTCTTCCATTCAAACTCAGAGCATTTGGTTTCAGTGATTCGCTAATTGCATTCTTTAGCTCGTATCTGAGTAATAGACATCAATGCGTTTTTTTCAATGGCTTCTCGTCCATTCCTTATTTTCCCGGTCCTTTTTATTATCTTCATTAATGATCACACTAGAGAAATAATGCCAGATAATTTATTTGCTGACGATTTAAAGGTTTATCGTCCGGTATATACTTTGGAAGATTGTGAACAGCTTCAAGCAGACATTATTATAATAGTATATTGAATTGGTGCAAAACTAACACTCTACCTCTAAATCCTGACAAATGTAAAGTGATAAGATTTTCTAGAAGATCGAATACGCTTCATTTCAATTATGAACTTGATGTCACTCTTTTAATGCTCACTGAGTGTATAAAGGATTTGAGTGTGTATTTTGATTCTCGTCTTACTCTCTATTTGGTTTTATTATTCGTAATTGTAGGTCATTTTCCAAAATACTAGCTTTGAAATCTCATCATATTATTCGCAGGTGAAATCTATGCTTGCATCACTTGGTATCCATATTATAAGGTGCAGAGGCGGGAACTGGAAATGATCCAAAGGCGTTTGTCAAATTCTTATGGTGTGAAGTTGATTTATTATATCCTCCTCGCAACTTTGACCACGCTACGTTATTGTCTTGTTTTGATATATCCTCTCTATCTTTTCGACGTGATTGTATTGGTCTATGTTTCTTGTATAACCTTTTTCACAGTAGTATTGATTCTTCTCCCATTTTGGACTTATTAAATTTTTATGTTCCATAATTTCTATCTCGTCCTTCTGTCACTTTCTACCTTCTATTCCCACGAACCAACATACTTGTTAAGTCACCATTATATGTTATGTGTTATAACTTCAATAAAATACCTCGAACTATAGACATTAACTTTTCAAGTTTCAATTCCTTCAAGAGGACTATTGGTGGCTATTCTGCACTGTAGTTTTCTATTGCATACATTGCGTCTTTATTTTTATTTTTTGGAATACTTTACTTTCTTTCTTTTATTTTGCTTTATTATAATAGCTTGTTTATTTCTTTGTTGTTGTTTTTTTACACAATTGTATTTAATCAAACATGTTTCTTTTCTTTTACGCTTATTATTATTATTACCTTTGCCTTGTAATTGGAATGTTGTGTATTCTATTGGGCAAATAAATATATTGTTTTTATTATTATTATCATTACTTAATATACTTATACAGACTTGTTCATTCTAGAATTAGATATGCGCTGTCCACAAGTGGAAAGAGTGCAGTTAGGTTAAAGCGCGCGAGAAAGGAGGATAGAATATCTCTCACTGGCAGTTTCGTTTTCTCCCACTTTTGTATTGCAAACAACTTCCCCTACTTTCTCGCGTGAACCTTCTTATTCTAGTAAACAAATATCTGAAGTAGTTGACGTAAAACCTCTAACAGTTCGTCGTATTCTACACTAGGATTTTTAAAAGTTTCTTTTAATTTTTTCATTGTTTGAAAATCTTTTTAATTTTTAGAATTTTCTATTTCATTTATTTCAAGAATATTTTATTAGTTTCACGCCAAACGGCAAAACATTTCAAGAAAATAGCCATGTTTGAAAATCTTTTTAATTTTTAGAATTCTCTATTTCATTTATTTCAAGAAGATTTTATTAGTTTCACGCCAAACGGCAAAACATTTCAAGAAAATAGCCATGTTGCATTTTATTAAAAGATTCAAATAAAATGCATCAAATAATTTATACAATTCAAAAATGTAGGTACGTATTGTCAATGCATAATGATTTACAGCCCCGACCTACACACATCATGTCGCTGGTGAAGACTGATTTCAGACATTCTCACGCGTAACACGCGAGAAAGTAGGGGATTGGGAGAAAACGAAACTAAGATATTCTATCCTCCTTTCTCGCGCGCTTTAACCTAACTGCACTCTTTCCACTTTTTCTAATTCTAGAATGAACAAGTCTGTATATTCCATTTTTTAAAATATCTTAGTGTACATACATATTACTGTGATATGCTCTAAACTTTTACTTACCCTCAAGCTTATTATAAAATTATATCAAATTTTTGAGGATAAGAAAGTATTCTCAAACATTATATATAGTAATTTTAAATTTAAGGCTGTTTTTGTAACTTTTTTATAAACTGTTAAGGGTTAAGCTGGAGCTCTTTTGAATCAACTAGGCCTAGCATCCAATTACGCACAACTTTCAGATAAATAAAACGATCGTTTACAATTTACAAGTTAAAATTTATTAATCTCTTTTTAAGGCCAACCATTAATTAAATTCTAAAATATATCTGTGTAAACGTAATATCTAAATTCACTGAATGGTGTCTTTCAGTTCACTCAACTTAGACGGCATGTTACAGTTTTAGTAGAATGAATCCAGTCCAGAAGTCGACCAACAAAACACCATGCCCATTCCAAACACGGACGACATGATCTTTCGCCGGGACAGAGTCTGTTTGGCCTTGATACTTACAAGAGTGTGTGCGTCTTCACTTCATGCTCTGTTACTTCGATTCGGGCGTGGCATGTGAAATTCACGTTTCGTCTTCCATTACGATATGACCCAACATGGCGTCACCTCGTTATAATGAGTTAAAAAATTCAGCGAACAGTCAAATCTTTTGTTTTTGTGGTCTTCCGTTAGGAGTTTAAGGAACCAACGCGAGCACAGTTTCTTAAACTGTAACTTATCAGAAACAATCTTGTACAGCACGGACCTCGACACTTCAAGAAAGTCGTTTAAAAGAGTGCTTACGGTGCGTATGTTCTGAAGAATTTTTGCTTCAACTGAAGCCACTATATCGTCTGTGATCACAGATAGGCGACCAGAGCGGGACTCATCATGAAGTCTCTGACCCACTTACGCACTTTGCCTTCATACATGGCAGTAACTCCGTAAACTTCACAATCTGCCGGTAAATGTCTACAGCAGACATGTTTCTTGCCGACGAAAAACGTATCACTGACCGTACCTCGCACGGGGTGGGCAGTTCGATAATCTTGGACATTTTAAAGATACACAACAGACCATACAGGTTACCTGCACAGCTGCAACAACACAATTGTTCTCAAGGAATACCAGGGCACGATGCAAGCACTCGTAGCGCGCAGACTACCTATTAGTGTATACAACGAAACGGCCCTTAGTTAAAAAATACGCCTCGTATATTCAATATGCTCTTTTTCATTTACATTAATTCATATTTGTCTTGATATTTTCATGATGTTTCTTACCATGCCCTTAATATCCTTGTCCTAGTTTCCTGTAACCGCATACCATAATGTTCTTCTTTGTTATTTACCTTTCAAACTCTTCTACACTTTTTCCCTGACGGTTTATTTCTCGTTTCATATTTTCATATCCCTTTTTTATTTTTGTATTTTCTTCTTTTATGTTACTTATGCCTGTATTTCAATTAATCTTTGTCCTATTCTATTTTCGCCTTTGCTCAATTTTCCAATGCTTTCCAATTTTCTCATCTTTTCTATATTCTTTTCCATCCTGGATTGAACGGAAAACAGCGTCGCAAGACTGGTCGCTGCCGTGCTTCTACTCTGGTCAAACCACTGCCCGGTGGTTGCGCTGACTGTCCCCACCCCTTCGCGCTTGTTCTGCACACTCCCTCGGTTACTGCTAGTTTTGTTGCCTATCTTGCGCCTTCGAATTAATATCTAAATAGTTCCCTCGCTACCGCTTACCTCATTGACCCTGTTTGACCTATTTTGTATTTGCTCGTTTATTTAGTTAATTTTTCTAAAGTTTTTACTTTGTTTTTTACTAAATTAAACCTGCATCACATTTTTAACCCGCTGTTTTCACGCTTTTATCAGTAGATATATTAATACGTCTTATCACTTCTCCTACTTCTCCTACCAGCAGCGGAATCACAAATAATATTCAATTTTTAAATGTAAAGATATCTATTTGTATAATCGATTTACCTAAATTTTCTGGAAATTATAAAGCGTGGTCCGACAACACATTTAATTCCATAATATACAATAATGATGTAATACCAGACGTACAAAAATTTCATTACTTGTTTGAAAGGAGAAGCAGCGAGTGTTGTACATTCTTTAGAAATATCATCGCAAAATTATACGGATGCTTGGCAAATATCAGGTTGTTACATATGAAATGTCCGATTTTGTAAGGAATAAAAAAAAGTCTAAATTTAAAAAAATATAAATATTTATTCTGCAAAATAGTCTCCATTTACATCAATAGTTTGTTTCCAACGGCCTGGAAGCTGAAAAATTCCCTTTGAAAAGAAATCTAGGTTTTGACGGCTCACATATTGCTCAAACACTGCTATTAAAGACTCCTGGTCAGGGAAGTCCCTATTTTTTAAGTAATTGTCTAAACTTTGGAAAAAATGAAAATCAGTTGGCGAAAGGTAAGGTGAATAAGGTGGGTGAAGGAGAATTTCGTAACCAAATTCCGAAAGTTTTTGGATTGTCTGTCGTGCAACATGAGGTCTTGCATTATCATGAAGAAGTATGGGTCCATGTCTATTGACTAGTGAGGGTTGCAAGCGGCTCAATTTTCCATGCATAGTTTCCAGTTCGGCACAATAGGACGCTGCCGTGATGGTTTCACCAGGTTGCAAAAATGAATAGTGAATAATACCCTTACTGGTCCGCCATACAGTCACCATAATCTTTCGCGGGTGAAGTGATGCTCGTGCATGCTGTCTTGGTGCTTCACCTCGATCTAACCATTGTCCTGACCGTCTCCGATTATCATAAAGTATCCACTTTTCGTCACACGTTACCACTCGATGAAGAAACGGTTCAACTTTCTGTCGATTAACCAAAGAGGTAGCCACCTCTAATCGACGGAGTTTATTGGCTTCCGTTAATTGGTGCGGCACCCATCGATCGAGTTTCTTCACTTTGCCAATCGAAGAAAGGTGACGACTAATGGTGGCAATGGACACTTGAAATGTTTCTGCAAGGCTACGCACTGTTGTCGACGGATTACTTTCAACTTCTACACGCAGCTCGTCGTCATTAACGGTGCTACGCGCATATCCACGAGGCTCATTTTCCAAATCAAAATTTCCTCGCTGAATTTTTTAAACCATCGCCGTAATGTGCGTTCATTACACGTGGTTTCACCGAACGTCTGATTAATTTCTCGCGTTGCTGCAGCTGCATTTAATCCCTTTTTAAATTGAAAGAGGTAAATTGCCCGACAGCATTTCCATAGGCGAGACAAGGACAGGTGTATTAATCTTTCCAAGAAATGGAACAGGTACACACTTCAAAATAAATACCCTTTTCTACAAATACAATAATAATTTTCACCAAAAACATACACGTCTTCACACAGGTGCGATACAGTTCAGAATGAAGGAAAAAACGGACATTACATTTGTAACAACCTGATACTACAAGATAGGTACGCTAATAGAAGAAAATGTAAATATTCCTAGACAAATATTAGATAGTTTATTAAAACATTATAGAGCTCTCACAAAATTAAAACGTCCAACAAAGTAGAGGGACGATTTATTACTATCAGAGGTTTCGAAGAAAAAATATACGTGCACGTCAAAAGAATGGGGATCCCAAATACAATCGACAGAATTACCTATATTAAAGGAATTAAATTCCTCACACGAAAATGTCAAACGTTAGAAGCGTTTTGAAACCCCAGTAATGCCCAGAAAAAAGCATCCACGAATATATCTATAAACAAGTTTTCCATATCATGTTCTTATTGAAAGCATATCATTTATGGATGTAAAAACTTCCTTGACTTGACAGTTAAGCAAAAGAATAGAGAAAGTCAAAACTAAAACATTCTGTCAAGATTGTCTAAAAACGAATCACCAGGATTTTAAATGCACAGCTAGAGCATGTTAATTTTGTCTCAAAAATCACAACGATTTACTTCACTTAGCCAAAGAAAAAGATCTTGTGCCAGTTCCTGGAATGAAAATAGAAACTAAGCCCAGTATATCAAATTAAAGCACTCATCACACAAATTGTCATGTGTTATTGTCGACTGCATTGGTAGATATCTTAGATCACAAAGAACGTAGCTATTCGTGTCGAGTTCTTTTAGAGTCTGGATCACAATAAAATTTACTACGAAAAATGGTAAACATTCTTAAAATACCTGTAAAAGAGACGTTTCTCTATCGGGAGTAACGCAGCACTGAACAAGTCTCCCAAGCTGCCAAGGTTTCTATACGATCTAAGCATAGTAACTTCCAGACAGCATTAGACTGTTTAATGCTTGACAAAATATCAGAATGCTTTCCTGTAACATCAATAGCACGCGGTAGCGTCAACATACCACGAAACACTAAATTGACTGATTCTAGTTTCAATATATCAAGAGATGTAGATATATTAATCGGGGCTGAATTATTTTACAAACTTCTATGTATAGGTCAAACCAAGATAGAAGATAAAGGTCCTTATTTGCAGAAAACTTTAGTAGGGTGGATAGTGTCGGGGAAAATTGCGACATCCCAGCATACGTCAAATTTGGTGATTTTGCAACTCTGTGGCATTAAAAGACATAAATGACAATTTAAGTAAATTCTGGAAAGTGGAAAACCTGACAAGAATTGAATCATATTCCCGAGAGAAAAAGTTATGCGAACAATATTTCACTGACACTGTAAAGGGCGATGTTGATGGGCGCTTTGTATTATCTTTGCCATTTAATAAGAAAGCGTCCTCTTTGGATAGCGCTCAAGAACAAGTTCTAAAACGTTGTTTTACTAGAGAGAAAATTAAATGGAAATGCCAGCTTAAAGCAAGAGTATACATCATTCATGCAAGAATATTTAGGCCTAGGTCATATAAGACAAATTGTTCGTGTGTATGTAATCGCTGAGTGGACTGTATTTGTTTCTTCGAGTTTCACATTGGTGTAAATGAATAAACTAATCTTACTTACGAGGTATATATTGAATATTTTAGGTTTCAATGGTAATAATAACACTTGCTACATTGACATTACATTCATTTTTTGTTCACTGCGCGCATGCGCCTACTTCCTCCCTGGTGGTTAAAGCATCGTTAAAAATAAAAATAAAAATGCTGTAACATATGCCGCCCACCTTGAAAGGTAGCTTTCAATATTAGTAAAAATGGTAAAAATATTGTTCTGACATATAGGATATAAAATAATAGTACAGTTCATTTTAAGTCCAACTAGTCATTATTTTCCTCAAGGGGGATAATACATATTTTCGACACTGAGCGTTGAAACACTTTACCACTAGGCGTTTCACAGACACTACACGAGTGATGTTGTCTAATCCTGGATGGAGTTTAATGATCCTCGCCATGGGCCAGTGTAGTGGAGACAAATTATCTTCTTTCAAGATGGCCAGTGTGCCTTCCTGAAGTGATGGATGTGAATTCCTCCTCCATCTGGATCTCTTCTGTAGTTCGGTTAAATATTCACGCGACCACCTTTTCCAGAAATGTTGAGTTAATTGTTGTAGGCGTTGGTACCTAGTAAGTCGGTTAATCTGTTGATCTTGAACATCTTCTTGTGGTGCAGCAGCTAATGATTCTCCAATTAAAAAGTGAGCAGGAGTTAAAAGTAAAAAGTCGTCGGGATCATTGGATAAAGGAGACAGAGGTCTGGAGTTTAAACAAGCTTCAATCTGAAAGAGTATCGTATTTAACTCTTCATAAGTCAAAGCGGCCCTTTCCAATATTCTCCGTAAGTGAAATTTAGTCGACTTTACACTCGCTTCCCATAAACCTCCTACATGAGCTGATCTGGGAGGAATGAACACCCATTTAATTTTATCATTAGCTAAAAAATTGTGAATTTTGTCGTTGTGGCATTTATCATTTATTAATTGGTACAATTCAATGAAATGGTTATTCGCACCAACAAAGTTCAGACCATTGTCCGAATGATTTACGGATGGTTTTCCTCTACGAGCTATAAATCCTTTGAGTGCATTCAAAAAACTCTCGGTTGTGAGATTACTGACTAATTCAATGTGAATTGCACGCGTAGCAAAACATACAAATATGCAAAGGTATGCCTTGACTAGCCTTGCATTTCGTAAGCTTCTGTCCTTGATTAAAATAGGACCAGCGTAATCTACGCCGCATTTTGAGAAAGGCCTGCAGGGCAATACCCGTGAGCTGGGTAAATCACCCATTAGGAATTTAGTAGGTTTTGGATTAATCTTAAAACATTTGATGCAAGTTCGGAGAACTCCCTTAACTGTTGATTTGCCATTGAGAGGCCAGAATTCTAATCTTATTATGGATAATAAATTTTGTGCCCCAGCGTGTAAATGTTTCCTGTGGTATTTTGTGATTATCAATTTTGTTAATTTATGATTTTTAGGTATTATAATTGGATGTTTTTGAGCGAAGTCTAAATTGGAATGCCTCAATCTTCCGCCGACGCGTAATAATCCGACTTCATCTAGAAATGGATTCAAATTCAATATTTTACTACTAGGTTTCAATGCTCGTTTATGTGATAATGAATAAATCTCATTAGCAAATACCTCCTCTTGAGTTAACTTAACTATTCTTTTCAATGAGCATTCTAATTCATTTGATGAAAGTTTCTGTGATTTAAACCTTGCTTTATCTAGTGTCGCACGTTTAAATCGCATACAATAGGCAACTATACGTTGTAATTTGCTTAAACTCGAATATTTGTTAAATAGGTCACCATTGGGTTTATCAACAGCTGCTAAACTAGTTACTGATTTCTTAGTGTCAGGTAAGAATTCAAAATCTATCATATCTTGTTCGTGATTTAAATCATTGGTTATTATAAAATCTGGTCCATGCCACCAAAGGTTTGAATCCTGTATCTCCAAAGCATTAAGACCTCTGGAAATAATAACTGCGGGATTAAGTTCTGAAGGAACGTGTTTCCATTCGGTTACATTCGATAATTCTCTTATGGTTGTTACACGATTAGCTACAAACGTCTTCAACTGACACGGGTCAATTTGTAACCATGCCAAAACAATCGTGGAATCACCGTAAAGTATTGTCTGGGTTAATTGAATGTTCAATGTACGTCTTATAACATCTACTAATTTTGCTAATAATACTGCTGCTAACAGTTCTAATCGTGGTAGCGTACATTTTTTCTGTGGAGCCACCTTGGACTTAGCACATAAGAGATTGGAACATTTTTCACCTTTAGCATTTCCTGATATTAAATAAATACATGCTCCGTAAGCTCTTTCCGACGAATCACAAAATCCATGCAATTCAATAAATTCTGGTTGGTAACATAATACTTGCCTTTTAATAATGACTTGATTTATGTGCTGCATCTCTTCTAGAAATGTTAACCAAAGTTTTCCCAATTCCGGATCTAATTCTTCGTCCCATGCGATTTGTAGCTTCCATAATTGTTGCATAAATAATTTTGCTCTTATTATTGCGGGACCTATTAATCCAAGTGGGTCAAATATTCTAGAAATGGTAGCTAAAACTAATCTTTTTGTAACATATTTATGTTTAATTTCTAAATTTATTGCATAATTTAGTGTATCTGGTTCTGAAATCCATGAGAGTCCCAGGGTTTTCAAGTCTCTATTATCACGAATTTCAATAATTGTCTCTGTGTTGTTGCTATCTTCTGCTATTTTGTTTAAAATCTCCTTATCATTTGAAAACCATTTTCTTAAATGGAATCCTGCTGTTCCTAATATATAAGACATTTCCTTGTATATTTCTAATGCCTCCACTCTGGAATTCACACTAACGAGTAAGTCGTCCATGTAAAATGAATTTCTAATTAGTTCACAGGTACGTGGATATTTATCTTGACAATCCACGGCTAATTGTCTGAGTACTCTTGTTGCCAAATAAGGTGCACTTGCTGTACCATATGTGACTGTATTTAAATTATATAAATGTATTGCTTGATAATCATTAGCTCTCCACAAGATCTGTTGATATTTACGATCATCTGGATGAATCAATATTTGCCGGTACATCATTTGTATGTCTGCACTAAGTACAAAACTATGCAATCTTAATCGTAAGACTATAGCAAATAAATCATCCTGTACTGTGGGTCCTATCAATAATGTATCGTTTAATGAAATGTTCAAATCTGTTTTTGCCGATGCATCGAATACTACTCTGCATTTGGTAGTAGTACTACTTGATTTGAATACTGCATGATGTGGTAATATATATGACGGTTGCATTTGTTCAGTTTCTACATTGACGCGTTGTTGCCTCGTCATGTGGTTTAGTTGTTCGTATTCATTCATGAATTCTACATAATTAGCCTTTAAGGTTGTGTCCTTGCGAAATTTAGCTTCCAATGAATAAAATCGTTTGAATGCCATCGCCTTTGAGTTCCCTAAGTTAGCAATCTTTTCTAAAAAGGGCAATCTGACCACAAAACGTCCATTTGCGTCTCGCGTTGTGGTTTCAGAAAAATGTTGCTCACACAGTTGTTCAGTAGGTGATAAAAAACGTTTCTGTGGAATTTCTTCTAACTGCCAGAATCTTGTCAAATTCTCATCTAGAGTTTCATTTGAAATTTCTGTTGTAAAATTGCAAATTCGTTTTTTGCTTGCCTTCGATGGTATGTTAATATTACCCGTAACTACCCAGCCTAAGAGCGTTTCTTGAAATACAGATTTATTTTCTCCTAGTTTATACTGATTAGCAAGAAGTAATTCATAAAATAAGCTTGCACCTATTAAGATATCTATGGTACCTGATTTATCAAAATGAGGATCAGCTAACATGATGTCTTTTGGATAATCTAATGTATATTTATCAAATCCAACGGGTGGCAAATTCTCGGTGATAGTTGGTAAAATTAAAAATGTTAAAGTTGCCTTAAACTTGTTGTCCCGTGATTCGATAATTGTTTTTGTTTTCTGGGTAACTGTGGTTAATTTCTGATTTATCCCTGCTATTGGAATATGAATATCTTCGTGTTTTAACCTTAGTTTAGTACACAATGATTTTGTCATTATATTGCTCTGACTCCCTGAATCTAATAATGCTCTACATGTATGGGTTCTTCCTTGGTCATCATAAATTAAGATTTGTGCCGTTGAAAGTAAAACTAAATTACGATTTGAACTACTATGTGCAATTTGAAGTGATTGTTGATTTTCTGATTCGATTTTGTTATTATCATGTTTATTTTCTGATTTCCTTTGGTCAATATTTGCTGTTGCACTCAAATGGCAAAGTTCTGTGGATCCATGCGTGTGCGTTTTGTTTCGTGTATGTGAGCTATTAGTTTGAATAGCAAGTTCATTTAACTCCGTTTCGTTTTGTAAATTTGTATCATTATTTTGATCTGAATTTATTGAATGTGTATTAAAGCGTTTACGATATTCTTGATTATGTAATAAAGTATTGTGAGCCAACCCGCATTTTTTGCATTTTCCTGACCTGCAATCTCGCTGTGAATGCCCTGAACGTAAACAATTGGTACATAAATACAACCTTTTTACTTGATTGTATTTTTCTTTCGCGTTTAATTTCATAAATTCCGGACATGCATAAATGTAATGATTTTGTTTACAATATTGGCAACTCCGGTCCTGATTCTATTCTGTCATGGCAAAGTTTTGTTCTGCATATGTGTTCTTATAATCTTTGTTATAATTGCTCGATTGGTTTTTAATAAAACTTGGTGAACGCGAATTTTGTGTGCTTTGAGGGTATTTTTTGCTTGTTGTCTCTAATGTAAAGCATTTTTTGTTTAAAAACTTACTTAACTCATCAAAAGTTGGTATAGACCCTTCGTCGTCTAGAGAATTTTCCCATTCGCGATTAGTTATTGCGTCTAATTTTGATGTAATTATATATATTAATAATACATCCCTTTCTTTTGTTGGTAGTTGCAACTTGTTTAAAGCTGATACATGATAATAAACTGTGTCAGTTAGTTGTCTCAATAATACAGGCGAGTCTTTTGTTACCGATGGTAATTCGAACAGCTGTTTGAGATGATTATTAATTATAATACGTTTGTTTTCATATCGTTTTTTAAGTAATTCCCATACAATTGCATAGTTGTCTGATGAAATTACATAAGCTTGAACTAACCGTAACGCCTCATTTTTTAGACAAGATTTCAAATAGTAAAATTTTTGAATATCTGTTAAATTCACATTATCATGAATAAGTTGTTTAAAAGCGTCATGGAACGGTAACCAACCATCGTAATTTCCCACAAATACAGGTAAACTGATTGTTGGCAATCTTAAATTTGCTGTCGGATCACCCGTATTATTAGTATTTGATGAAATTGAACTTGTACTGTTTTGATTAACACTTTGTGCATTTGCATTAATAATTGATCTAGCCTTGCTGATAAGCTCAAAAAAACTATCTTCTATTTCTTGCCGCTCCGCTTCTTCTGTTATATCAATGATTTCTAATTTCGTTTGCACCTCTTCGAATGTTTCGAAATGTTTTTCAAGTTTTTCTAACCTTAATTTAACTAGGTATTGATCATCTATGTTGTCACTGCTTTCTAAAAAATGTTTGAATCTCGTTAAATGGCCTTTTAATATACCCCGACTTTGTCTTAATTCTCTTATCTCGTCTTCTTCTGTCATTTTGTGTTTTGTATATGTACGTAAATGAGTGTATGTATTTTATGAATAAGATTGCTCGATTCAGATTGAATTTTATGAGGATATTAAATATGTAAGGAAAAAAGGACTCACCAATATTTTTAGCTGCTTCTTTATCGTGATCGTACGTGTCGTTGTTTTTTGCTGATGTATGCGGTTCGTCTGGACCAAAAATATGTTCGTGTGTATGTAATCGCTGAGTGGACTGTATTTGTTTCTTCGAGTTTCACATTGGTGTAAATGAATAAACTAATCTTACTTACGAGGTATATATTGAATATTTTAGGTTTCAATGGTAATAATAACACTTGCTACATTGACATTACATTCATTTTTTGTTCACTGCGCGCATGCGCCTACTGGTGGTTAAGCGCCAGTTCCCTGGTGGCGCGGTTAAAGGTGTTCACAGGCGGACAAGTATGAACGAATATGAAGATAAAAATAAAAATGCTGTAACACAAATAAAGGCATTGAATGATTCAAAAGAACTTCATTTTTATCTCCCACATTATGCTATTATTAAAGAAAACAGTTTAACCACCAAAGTAAGGGTTGCTTTTGATGCCTCCACTAAATCAACAGAAGTTTTAGTCCAAAATTGTAACAAGACCTTTTCGACATGTTATAGTTTGCAGATTTCATTTACATAATATGTTATCACTGCAGATACAGCGAAAATATATAGACAAGTTTTTATGAATGAGAATTGCAGACCTTTCTAGCGTTTTTTTTGTGTAGGAAAGTTTGTTGACTTTCTTTGAAATTGCGCATACATTTATTTAATCTGATATGTTTAAATAGTTCTGCGACCGACCATTTTTTTCGAAAACCACTGTAAATACCCAAAATTATTCCTTATTCACATTTTATTGAAATAATAATACTACCTATTTTTTTAAATGACAAAAAACGAATCAAAATTTTAACGAAGTTTCTTCCTTGCAGTACATAACTACAGATTTGATTCCCATAATTTTAGGTTTTAATCATACATACATACATATATATATATCTGTTTGTAAATGAACTTATGCGTCATTCATTTTCAATGTGCATTTAACAACAAAGTTTCTTTATAAAATTTTTGGTTTTCGGGTTTTTATTGCTAAAATTACTAATCTTATATTGTATAGAAGTTTCTCCAAGCCGTTCTACATGTTTAAATAACAATAAAATATTTTTAAAAACTATACTGGTGTTGCAATTTCAGAGAATGTACGTAATAGATAACGAAAAAGTATATTTAAAAATTATGTTAGAAAATCCTATGTTAAATTCAATTCAAATAATTACATTAAGTCATTAAAATGGCATTTCAAAGTAATGTAATTAATTTTGATATAATCCAGTACACAATACGATGTATCCGGATATGCTTTGCTTACCTCATATATGTATAATACATAGACCGATAATATACACTAATTTGCTCATTTTTTCAGATACGGTGTGATCTAATCGCAATGACGATTGTATTTTAAAAAACTGATTAAATTATTATCGACATTCTAATATTACAAGACTTTTAAATAAAACTTAAATTAAATACCCCATATGTACATACATGTGCGTGTATGTATTTATGTATAATTAATTTTAGTAAAATTACCTTTATTTTGAGCTCCTTCTTTCCTCCAACATTTAATACTTTCAAAACATAAACAATATAATTAAGTGCAATACACATATACTATAAATAATATATATGTGTACAATACAACTTCTATTAAAATCAAAAAAGGTTTTAAGATAATCATATCTAATCATGACGAAAGTTTACCAAATAAAAATTATTGTTGCAATGATTTTTGCGTAATCATTACTCTGAAATTGCTATAAATTAATTAATGTAAATATTAAACATTAAGTTGAATATCGTTAATTACGAGCTCGTACAATTGTCTATAAAAGAATATTTTCATAATTATAAATTCAATTTCGATTTCTTCTCTTTCTATTAAACAGTGAAATCATAATATAACGCAAAGTTTTTAATGTCACTCTCACTCACACTTTTTTTTTAATAGTATGTTCTATCACATTGTCTCATATGTCTTACATTCCGAATAAAAGAAATAACAATACGAGGATAGTTCGATAATTACCTGGCCTAACAATGAGAACACAAGTTTTTTAGACAAAAAGCATATTATTTTTCAATATAGTCCATTTCTCGCTCTACAAGCAACAATACTCCAAATCAGCAATACTTCATTGTATTATTCCAAAACAATTCTTATACCTAATTTTTCTTACGGGTACGTTACTATCTACAGCTTTCCAAAAATTTTTGTTTATATACGTTATAATTGTTATGTATAGAGCGCCCTCTATGAATTCATAAAAGAAATCAGATACAACATAATAACTGTCTGAATAATAAAATATATAGACATGTCAATTATTAATATTATAATGTTTATGTGAATATGTCTTGTTATTAATCAATAAAGATATTACAATTTGGCGACGAGGATAAAAGTTTATTTAGCATGTGTTCATTACCGGAAAAAGTTAAGTGTGTGCGCGGAAATAAAAAGGGAAAAATATGTCGAACAAAACAGGTCTTATCGGGTTTATGGAACCATTCTCAGAAGAAGAGGAATGGACACTGTGGATCGAAAGGTTAGAACAATTTCTTACTATTAATGATATTTCAACAGAAGAAAAGAAAGTGGGAATGTTACTGACGCTAATCGGTAGTAAAGGTTATAGATTGTTAAGAAACCTTTGCCAGCCAGATTTGCCAAAAATCAAGAAATTTGAAGAATTGACAAAATTAATGCAAGACCATCTCCAGCCTCCTCCTAGTGAAATATCCGAAAGATACAAGTTCAAAATGTGTATGCAAACGGGAAATGAGGACATTAAATCATTCTGTGCGAGGTTAAAAGGGCTCTCGACATATTGCAATTTTGGCACAGATTTATCGAAAAATTTACGTGATCAATTTGTGTGTGGCATAAGCTCGAAATCAACTAAAGAAAAGTTGCTTCGAAGTGGAAAAAATTCACATTTGAAAAGGCGGTTGAAGATGCGACATCAGCAGAAGCAGCAAGCAAAGACTCTGCAAGTATGAACGTGTCGGCAGCGCAAGCATCCAACTCCGTGAACTTTATCAAAAAGAAAAGGAATAGGTATCAAAACAAAAGGACCGGCAATGACAAATGTAAACATTGTGGTTACGACAATCATGAGTCATCCAAATGCAGATACCGTGGTTACGATTGTAAGAACTGCGGCAAAAAAGGTCATCTAGCAAAAATTTGCAGAGGTGAGAAAAAGCTCCAAAGTGAGAAAAAGAAGTCGGAAGGCAAAAAAGACCAAAACTATATAGTTGAAAATGATCAAAACGAATTTGTGCTCGACGACGACATATATTTAAATTACGTTTGTAATAGTAATTTAGATAAGAAAGTGTATACAACAGTGCAAATCGACAAACAGCGTATAGAATTTGAATTGGACTGTGGTTCTCCGATTTCAGCTGTGTCCTTGGCATTCTACAAAAAGCATTTTGAAACGCGATACAAGATCAGAGAAACCGAACAAGATTTTAAGTCGTACGCTGGTCAAGACATAATTCCAATAGGTTTATTTAATGCCGAAGTCATCTATAAAGGTAATAAGTACAACCTTGATATTTGGGTAGTACCTAAAGGCAGCAATCCAATCATGGGTAGAAGATGGCTTAGAACTCTCGGTATTCTAAAGGAAGAAAACGGCGATTGCGTTTTGAACGTAAATAAAATTGACGAGAAAACTCTATTTTCAAAATATAGTACTGTGTTTACCGATAAGCTTGGAAAATACAATAAGAAAAAGATGTCTGTTACATTGAAATTGGACACCAAGCCAGTCTTCAAGAAAGCAATACCGATTCCACGCAACAAAACCTAAAGTTGACGCTGAAATTGATAGGCTCATAAGCCAAGGTATCATAGTACCCGTGGAAAGTAGTGAATGGGCAATACCAATTGTTGTTACTACAAAGAAAAATGGTCAAATTCGTATTTGTGGAAACTATAAAGTCACAGTAAATCCGCATATAAACATAGATCGACATCCAATCCCCAGAATGCAAGACATGTACGCCAAAATGCAAGGGTGTACATACCAAACAAAGTTGGATTTTTACCAAGCGTATCACCAGATTGAGCTCGACCAGAAGGCAAGGGAAATTTTAACGATTAACACACATCGCGGTCTTTTCCAGTATGTGCGTGCCCCCTTCGGCCCAGCTTCGGTACCTGGATGGTTTCAAAGGGAAATGGATCAATTACTTGGTAATATAGATGGTGTGACGATTTATTTTGACGACGTTCGCATTAGCGGCAAGACTCAAGAGGAGCATGACGAACGTTTGATTTTAGTCTTGAATAAATTGAAAGAAGTAGGATTGACTATATGCAAAGAAAAAGTAGAATTGTGCAAGAAACAGATCAAATTTCTTGGCAACGAAATAAATGCCGATGGCATATGTATGACGCAGGAAAAAGTAGATGCTATCTCCAAAGTAGCGCGTCCTGTAAATAAGAAAGAGTTGCAGTCATATTTGGGCATGGTTAATCACTATTCCAAGTACATAAAGGGTTACGCCGATATAGCAAAACCACTTTATGAAGTACTGAAGAAAGAATACGATTTCAAGTGGACTTCAAATTGTGAAGAAGCCTTCAAGGTTACAAAAGCACGTCTACAGTCGAGAGAAGTGTTAATGTTTTACGACACTCGCTTGCCTCTACGGCTCACATGTGATGCATCGCCAGTAGATTTAGGTGCAGTACTCTCACATGTAATGCGCGATGGAAGCGAAAGGCCGATAGCTTATGCATCTAAAGTTTTATCATCTGCTGAACAGAAGTATTCACAGTTAGATAAAGAAGCTCTCGGGATAGTCTTTGGTGTCAAGTATTTTCATCAGTTTGTATTTGGGCGTGAGTTCGAACTGCTTACAGACCATTAGCCATTGATTTACATTTTCGGTGATAAGAAGAGAATACCGCATATGTCAGCTAGCCGCGTTCAACGATGGGCAGTTATTTTAATGAACTACAATTTCAAGATCAAACATATTTCAGGTAAAGAAAATTGCACTGCAGATTGTCTTTCAAGACTCATAGAAAAACAACGTCTCAAAGAAGAGCCAAAAGAAGAAATTGATTACAGTCATTTCAATTTTATAAGTGAAAATATACAAATCTTTAATGCATGTAATATAAAAAGTGCTACCGATAATGACATTATTTTAAAAGATGTAAAAAACTATGTTGGCAATGGATGGCCAAGCCAAGTGCCTGATCGACTTAAAATTTACAAACAAAAAGCACTTGAGCTTACCATTGAGAATGATTGTATCATGTGGGGTCATCGAATAGTGATACCTTTCTCTCTTCGAGAACTAATGCTGAAAGAACTACATCAGGCACACATGGGCATTGTACGAATGAAGATGTTAGCAAGATCTTACATCTGGTGGCCCAACATAGACAGCGCTATTGAATCACTCACACAAAAATGTGAATCGTGTCTACAAAATGCATCAAATCCACCAAAATCCTACCTTCATGTATGGGAATGGCCAGAAAATCCCAACGAAAGGATCCATGTTGACTTTTTAGGTCCAGTGGAGAACAAGATGTACATATATAACAATTATAGACGCGCATTCTTAGTGGGTTGATGTTCGTGAAATGAACAAGATCACAGCTGAAGCAACCATAGAGGTATTAAAAGATTATATTTGTACTTGGGGAATTCCACTACTGGTCGTGTCGGACAATGGACCAGCATTCAGCGCAGAAGAGTTTTCAAGTTTTCTGAAAAAGAATGGCATCAAGCACACAAAAACTCCCCCATATCACCCACCAACGAATGGAGCAGCGGAAAATCTAGTGAAAACCTTCTAGAAAAAGTTTAAATTATATGTGCAACAAGGCATGGACAAAAAAGAGGCACTACTAAAGTTTCTCTTTCACTATCGATCAACGCCACATTGCACCACAGGAGTCTCACCTGCTGAACTACATATGGGTCGGAAGTTCAGAACAACATGGGACCTACTGAAGTAAAAAGCAAGTGAAAACGTTATCAAGAAACAACTAGAACAAAAAGCCAGTTATAGACGGAATCGAAATATACAATTCGAGCCGGAAGAGATGGTAATGGCAAAGAACTACAGCACCAATAGTTGGACTAAAGCCTCAGTCAATCATAAGCTGAGTCCTACAACCTATTCAGTAATAACCAGCGATAATAGGACATGGAAAAGGCATACCAATCAACTCAATCCTTGCCAATTGGAACCTGAAGTTTACAATCCTTCAGACCAAATCATTGCATCCAACGACAGTAGTCAACAGCCACAACAGAAAGAAGGAAAAGATGTTTTAGAAAAAACTGTTAATGTAAAAGATGCATGTAAACCAAAAGATGGTGGCATAACCTCACGACGGTCATCGCGAGTAAAAAAGCCTAGACAAATTCTAGATTTGTAAAAAAGATTCAAATTCGTAAAGTTTAAATTAAAGAGGGAGGAATTGTTATGTATAGAGCGCCCTCTATGAATTCATAAAAGAAATCAGATACAACATAATAACTGTCAGACTAATAAAATATATAGACTTGTCAATTATTAATATTATAATGTTTATGTGAATATGTCTTGTTATTAATCAATAAAGATATTACAATAATCATGTTGTACTGTATTATATCTCTGTATGTTATATTATTTTATCGACTTAGAATTCACGCTTGAATTGACTTTACCTTTTCCTGGTTACTAGGGTTTGAGCGTAATAATCTTTTATTTTCCAACTACATATTATTGCTATTGTTGTTAAATTGAAAGATTATCTTGTCAGTATCAAGTTTTCTTTCGTGTGCGTTCACGTCGTTGCGAGTCATGTTTTATTAGATTGCGTTCGTTAAGTATTTTTGGGCGCTTGCTTCGATTTCGCATTGTTTACACTTTAATTTGTGATCTCATTTATCTACCTATTTCGTGGGTTTATTAACGTCATTGTGTTACTTTTTTTTGCTGATTTGTTTTTTGTAATTGCTCTTTCAGATAGTTTCATATGTTTTACTTTGACTCCCATATAGTTATCGATTGACATTCAGCTTTGCTCTTTGAACGATAAGTTATTTATTTAGTTAATGTATAATAGGAATACACTGGGTATTATTAATTACTCGGGATAGTGTTAGAGGATATAATTTTATTAACTACAATGCTTTATTTTATTTTTATGTAAACAAAACTTGCCCCAGTTGCATCGGTAAATATTTAATTATTTTGTTTTAACATTTTAGAATTGAAACAATTTTTTGCGAATGTTGTAGATACAAAGTTAAATTGGAAATAATTGGAAACGTAGACATTTCAAAATAAAAAAGATCGCAGTACTTTATTGAAAACTGAAATTTTTTTTATCGGGAAATGGCAAGCATAGAATGTGTTTTCCATCATACCATGGACAGGCTAATGAAATTAGTACAAGAAAACTTATCCTTCACGTCAACTGGCATACTTGTTGGCAAAGGATTAGAAAAACCACAAAAGGCATATATCATATTATTATAAAAACAAAAGTTTGGAAAGTCTACAATGACCTGTTAGAAAAGTGCAGTTTACAGGTAGACGACGTAAACATATCGGACAAACATTAAAGTTGCGGTTGTATGAAAAAAAAATTAATAGTTTACCCCCAGAAAAAAAAACAAAATTGACAGCAAAATGAAGGAAGCAGGGAACATAAAAACTTCACGGGTAATAACTAAAATTTTGGATATTATTTGTAAATTTAAAGTTTAACAAAAAATATTTTTTAAAAGTCGTATTCAGTAATGAATCGTAATTAGAGACGGTAATAGAACTGGCTTGTTTCCTCAGGAAGAGGTGTTCACGAAAGTGTAATGATTGGGACCTGCATATCAGGAGAGGGGCTTAGACCTGTTTATTTCATCCCTGGAATTGTAAATCAGGTTCAATATAAAGAAGTGATAGAATCAGTTTGGATTCCATATATTGATTATGTAGGTTCTAAAGATGCCTACATATTCATACGGGATGAAGCACCATGACACGGCAAAATCTATCAAAACTTTATTCTCGATAGGAATTTGGAGGTCTTGCTGTGGTCAGGTAATTCTCCAACACTTAGTCCAATTACAACGTCTCGAGTAGTTTAAAAGAGATTGTTGTTTATTCATCTCGAAATCCAACATACTAAGACAAAATGTGGAAAATACCTGGACAAATAATCCAAATTTGTAAGAAGTGGGGACACAGTGGATTAACTAAATATTAATTAAAACTCTTGTATATAGTATATAGCTACCATATAAAATATATAGTGTTTCTAATTCACATGCATGATGTTGTAAATGTATCACTACTTTAAAGAACAAGCAAAATATTGTACCAAATGCTAACAAAAACAATTCATTTTTATTTTAAAACAATGTGTTTTACTACATTATTGCTTTTATTTTCCTGTAGTTCTTGGGAAGCAAAGAATGAATTCAATTTTTATGCACCAAAAAATTATGAGTTCTGACTGAATTTTCTCAAACACATAAAGAACCAAAAGGAAAAATACATTACTTAAAACACTTATGAATTTATTGGATTGGTTAACTACACAATTCACATTTAAAAATTATAAGTAGTTGTGCAATAATAAATAATTAGTCACGGCCATAGTGATACAGATGGTGATCTTCTGTTATAGATGTCGCCATAAAATTGCGTTACGAGCTTAGATTTATATTTTGCCAAACTTGTGTTCTTATAAGAAAATACACAAAAATATACAAGATATTCAAGTAAATTGACCACATTAATAATAGGTAAAGTATAAAAGAAACTCTGGGCTTCAAATTTAGAATAAATGTGCTAAAAACTGCAAGGCTTTTCTGGATGGTCCGAAAATTATTATTTATATATATATATATATATATATATATATATATATATATATATAAAATAATAGTAATATATATATATATATATTATTTTTGGCTTAAAATAAACAAAAATTTTGAATTGCAAGCCTTAAATAAATTATAAACTTAATGTCGCTAATGGGTGGTTCTCTGACACTATTATTTCTTTGCCAACCAATAACTTTTTATTAATGTTAATGAAAATGTTTTTAACTTCTATATATATATATATATATTTTCAAGAAAATTACTATCCAAACAATTTAACAAAAAAGCAATTAATGCTTTATAAAAATAGGAATCCTTAAACAAACTCAATACTATTTAAAATAAATATACATGTCAGTTTAAGTTTACTAAAGCAATTTCAGATACCTAAATTTCCAGTACATTTTTCAAAAGAGTAATATTTCATTGTAAATTACAAACTATATATTATTATATAATGTCCAAAATTAATTAAGCATATATAGTTGATTTATTTCAATCGTAGTTATAAATAGTACACATTCTGCACTGAATAAGCATCATGGCAAGCATATGTAATGACAGAATATACATATATTTGACCTAGGTAATACTACCAATAAATTTATTTTTATCAAAAATTTTGCAGAAAGTAAGTAATCTACACATGTAAAAAATAAAGACATGTACATAATGTTAATTTAACAATTAAAAAAAGTATTTTAGTTTTCATCAGTAAAAGTCTTGAACTTACTCTAGGATCTCTTGAGATATATATGCAAATAGATTTACCTAGAATACATCTTATTCTTTTTAAAAGTTTCTGTATTTTAATTTTCCTTCAACATTTGTTCTTTTCATATGCTGACTCAAAATAATTGACAATTCTAAGAAAAACTTTGAAACTGATATACAATGCAATTCTATTGATAATCAATAAAAATATATATTTAATACATTATTTCCAATATAATATATCTTATTTTAAAATATTTTATCACTTAAGAGAAATATTTTTCCTACCTGTTCAACTCTTTTTATTTTGAAAGTCAACTGAAATCACAGGGGTACAACTGGACTTTGTCAGCATTTTCTACTGTATCTACATTTGACATGATTGCTAGAGAATGTGCTACAAAAAAGCAAAAGTAAATTAATGTGAAGTGTTATCAAAGGCATGTGATTTTATGTTAGGGTAATCAAATTAATCAATATTGTTTAATGGATTAACTAGGACAATATATGAAAACGTATAATACTTAACATTACAAAAATGTTTAATATACATATTTAGGGTTCATATACATTCTTAAACAAACGTAAACTCCGCAAAATAATTTTCTGTAAGAATTTTCTTGTGATCTTGTTTTCTTTCTTCTCTAAAATGTCTAGACGATGAAATGTTAGGCTTAGTGATAAAGATTTTAGAATGCTTTTGACTGACAATAATCCATGTATTGGACAATCCCATGTGGTATAAGTTTATTCTCAAAACTTCTAACTGCACAATTTTGGTAGCTTAACATTGTCAATTCTATTATGTAAAACTAAGAACTCTACTATGTACAATTTAAAAACACTTGCACAATAACAAAATCTTTACCTGTCTTATTGTTAATTTAGTGCAATTTTGTGTCCTGATAACTAGTATTTAACCCACTAATTAATTTCGTGGTTGCAATTTGTTGCACTCTTATGTTATTATAACAATTGCAAAACATAACACATATTTAGCAAAAACAAATGAATTAAACACATTTTTTCTAAATAAACATAACCAAACTAACATAAAAAATATTGAAAACATAGTGCTATTTGCCATCTATCGATATGTTCGGGTAATTCGTTTATATTTTGTTTAACATCAATTTATAATTTATACCGTGACCTATTACCTCCACAAGTCCATAAGAACGCATCCCAACTTTATTATTCTATTTTGTGTTTTATAATGACTTCTTTATCCATGTGAAATAGAAAAACATGTTTAATACAAAGTATTCAAGTCCTTTTAAAATGAATTTGCCTCATTACTAGAAGTAAGTTAAAACGAGATGGCGATAATACAAATAAATTGTGTGTTCTAGTTATACAAATCACTAATTTATTATAATCTTTGACGTAATTGTTAAATATTAATCTATTTATAGAAATTCTCTTTTGTTTATGTTGCAGGCTATAACATTACTGATTGGTAATAATAACTATGGTTGTAACTGTTGTTATATTTTGTACTTTTTCATTTTTGCTTATCATACAAAGTTCAACAGCAATTGAATGCTATGAATGTGATACAACCCAAAGCATAAGTTGTAGTAATCAGACTCCACGAGATTGTTCTTTAGATAATGCCTCTAATATACAAGTTTGCTTGACTCTTACTGGGGTAGAAAACAATGTAGAGCATATGATGAAGACATGTGGATTATCTACCACTAATTCAACAGTATGTAGTACCATTGCGGAAAAATTGGGATTTAGAGTAGATTCAAATTCTCTAAATTGCAAATTTTGTGATATAAATAAATGTAATACTGCAACATTTAGACAGTTTACACACATTCTTGGTATTATAGTATCATGTGTATTATTTTTGTTTTGAAAATAATTTGAGCCATAATTCATACTATATATGATGATATTACATTATACTAGACTACGTATTGTATGTATTATATATATATATATATATATATAGAGCTTATTTATAAAACTATAGAGTAAGTTTTTAAAGTATATATTTAAAATATAATTATATAGTCAAACTATTTTTCTAAAGCACAAGATAATATGTACTCAAATATAAGTAAATATATTATATAATTTAGTGTGTTCTTATTTTATATTTACAATTTCTTAATATGTGTATATTAATAATTGTGTGGAAAATATAAACCTTTTCACAAACCATTTGTAAGGAAATGTTTAATATTTGTTTTTGTCATCTTTCTCATATATAATAAATTGTGATATATTTCTTTTTTAAGCTTCTATTTGTGCATATACTTTATTTCTAATAAAATTATTATTGTGTTAATTTTGAACATTCATAATTAATAGTAACATGTCCAAAAATGTAAAATTTATTTATTTATATATTCATTTGTTCTTGATTAACATGCCTATGTTGTAATTATGTAAAATTTTAAAAAATAACTTATTTAAAAATACATATAATTCATTGAGCCTTCTATTTGTCTTTCGTCAACCATTTCTTTTACATACTGTTACAATTTTTGATAAAAAAAATATCCTTTCGATTGTATTAGTTACTTACCTATCATCATAACCAGCTATCAAATTTTACATTAAACTATTTAATTAGTATCCTCGTCTAATTTTACAAATTCAAAATCAATTATTGTGAAAATTAACTTAGAATACAAATTGTTGACTATATATTTGACAAATAATGTTAGTACCTCAGCAGCGAGATAAATTAAATACAATTAATAGAAAACTTCCTGGTTTAAAATTTCCTATTAAGGCTTTTAAAATATTTTATTAGAACTCATTCATATGCCTTTGGTGTGAAAGTAAATACTTATATGCAGAATATAAGTATTTATGAAGAGTATACGAATTGTGCAATAATTTAAAGCATGCTTTCAAAATATGTAAGCCACTACAATTCATAAACTAGTGCTATGAAATTTGATAGTATTATTTATCACAATATCTGTACACTGATTTTGAATAAGAATTCTTAAAATATGACGCCAAAACTCGATTCACACAGCTTAAAATTGAGTTATAAAATTAGAGCGACAGTAAATATGCGGCTGTTTTTTATAATGTTAAATTATATTTTTTACAAAATACTACTGTATGAGCAAATGATTTGAAGATAAATTAGTATTAATGTATGTAAATTACAGAAGCTCAGAAATGAATATATTTTAGCCCAAAATTTAGTTTCAATTAGAATTACAATTGAATTAGAGACAATGTATTTCTGGAATTTTGGTAAATACCAGCATTGTAAATATTTCATAAATCATGAATGTAATATGTGTGTAGATAACTATTTATTGTATTCCCACAAAATATTGCATAACTAAAAATAAAACAAAAACTGCCTTTGAAAATTTATTAAGTTTTAAATATAAAACTTAAGATTAGAATATTAAATATAAATAATTTCAATAGTCTTAAGTTTGCAATGGTATGATGGCAACGTAGTAAGACTTTTTCTGCAGAAACTGCAATTTCATCACTGACAGATATGTTGCATTGCTCTTTATGAAGATGATCAAATACAATAATTTAGCAGTAAATATTTCCGTATTTCAATATTTTTCAAGTATAACCAATATTCAATTGCAATTTTTCTCCATGAAGAGATTAATACTTTTTGAACACTACATGAATGGTATATTATTAATCACAATTACAGTTACATGACAACTTAAGCAATATCTTTGCAAAACAGTACTGTTCACTTCATCATTGTAGCTGTGGTCTTTCTATCTTCGTGAAGTAATCCATTCTCTACAAACCCTATATGTATTATTATTAATTGTTCACCCATACCACTTAGATTTTTTAATGCTGTGAATCCTTCTACAAAACTTCTCATGCACTTGTCTTATTTGCATTAATGCAAACTTATTTCCTGTTGTCTTCATTTAACCATATTCCATGCAGATAAATAGCCAGCAATCACATCTATATTGATTTTTCTTATTACATTTGATATATCTGAAACAACAGTAATATTCAATAACAAGATCAAACTTTTATTAAAATTTACTTAAATTAAATGATTTTTATATATCTGTGCAGGGGTTGTTAGACTCTACGTGTTGGAAGTTTGTTTTTTAAAAACAGAAACTGTTCTCTTTGTGACAACATTCTCGACCGGTTTATCAAGTTGTTGGTATTTGAAGAACTTTCCTGTACTTCGTTTAGGTGTCAGTTTTCCAGTGCGTTTAGGTTACTTAATTGCGCGATATATAGTTGACTTTGAAAACTGCAAAACATACTTGTGTAATATGTCGTCGCAAAAATAATGACATAATGTATTGAGGATGCTAATTAACATTGTTCTTATTCTTGGAATTTGAAACGAACTTTTTATATTGTTGAAAGCACGAAAGTTTGGCGGTGTATCAACAATTCTGCAAAATACGAACATATACCGGCATTTGTCTAATTCATCGTTAGTCACGTGTGTTGAAAGGGCGCAAACGTTTTTCTAATAGAGTTACGCGCTATATCTTGTCAAGAAATCGTGGAAAAATAGAAACAAACGTACGCAGAGCATGTGTATTATACACGTGTCACGTATAATACCGATTAAATAGTGTGTTAACTTATGAAGTTTGTCTTTTCTGCGGTTCTGATATTGTTATATTTTACCGTTGTTATTGTTTTAACAGCTAATTTATTATATTTATTTTATCATCCTTGTGAGTTTACACTTAGCTAACTTACGTAGGCAGCTTTTACCTTTGTTATTTACAGGTTAGGTATATAGTACATTATCGCATCTGACAGCAATATAAATATGGTATTTAATTCAACATCTTCATTTCCTGTCGATATCTTATTTCATACGACGTTGATCACGTGATCAGAACACATTCGTGATTTAATCTAAAGATGTTTTTATGTTTAGAGTTCGATTATTTAGAGAAGAAACTTCAAGTCAATGCGCTCGGACGAAATTTGGTTTAGAACGAGTCAATTATGCGCTGAAGGGGCGACTCTGTTTGCAGTGGTGTCCATTGTTGTTCGTGTGTTTATAGTGTGTGTGCTGTTACTTGTTAGCTTCAAAATTTATATAAAAGACTATTTTTTCAAAACCATTTTATCAATGGTAAGTGAAAAATTATTACGATTGAAGTAAAAAATACATACAGAAATATTAAAGTTAGGTTAAGTATTGTTTGGATGCCACCGTGTTACGTCTATGGTAGAATCTCGTCGCGCAGATTTTGATGAGTCATAGTTTCTTCTCTAAATAATCGAACTCTACTTTTCATCATGCGATAAATACTCCAATCGTTGACGCTTTCTTGGCGATAAAACTAATGGCTTACTTGGACCTGCCTGATTACTTAATTTCTACTTAATAGTATAAATTTTGTTCTGTATTAGTGCATAGAGCTATAAACCGATACATGAATATTAAATGATAAGAAGAAATTATTATACTAAAATTTGATTTTTAAACACTATATATCTTATCAAAGTAATACAAGCGCAATAATTCTCTCTTACGTCAATACTGACGTATCAAAAAGTGAAATAAATGTAATATTTGTACTACTCTTACTTTATATTGATAAAATAAAATCATATTCACTGAAGGTTGATATATATTCCCTTTCCACATTAATTTTCGTGTTCTGCATACGTATTTCGACAACTAAGTTGTCATCATCAGCAGATAATTAAACAGTGTCGCACCGGGACAACTGCGGCAAAAATGCCCGTACGAAAAACAAATTTCGTACACGATCTGTACCGTTGAAACCCAAAACGCACAGTGTACCAGGCATAGTACCATGAACGAAGTAGTACATGATGGGTTGTTCAACTTAGTTTGAATACCTCGCAACATGATCACATGATCTGCAACTATGCTTTGACTTTCACCACCAAAGCAGTCCTTACGCATGTCATAGGCAATATTGGTTGATAATTGCATTTCATCATCTTTCCGCATTTTCTTGAATTGTAATTCCAATGCTTTAAACAGATGTTTTTTAATTTCCGCTTAAAAGCTTTCTTAGCGTTTTTTGAAGAATTACTTTAAAAGGTAATGAGAAATCTTTCCAAAGGAGTTTGTAGCATCTAGGACTACTTTAACAAAGTCAAAGCAAACACCTTTTCATTTTCCGAAAATCTTGCAGGTTTTTTTTCTACTATAATTTCTTATTTGGGCTTATATAAAATCATATGCAAACTTGTTCATCCCACTCAAAACATTGTGTTCGTAAGCTCTAAACCAATTCTGATAATACTCTGTTCTTTTACCAAAAGGTTAAATTTTCTTTTCTCAGTAAAACTTAATGTGCCTATAAAGTGCTAGTGATTCAAATTCTAGTTGTCGAACAGTATTTACATTAGCAGTTTTCAAAATATCTAAAATAATATATTAAATGTTAGTATTTTAATTAAAGATTAAAAATTAAACAAATTATTAATAATAAAATATTATATAAATAATTTTGAAAAATTAATTCAACATTTTAACTTATTATAAGCTGAAATACTAAATTTACAGTACTATAAATTAATTTTTCAAAATTACTACACTGAGGCTGTCATAACATATATACAACTCGTTGCAAAAATATTTTTCCATTTGATCAAGCAAATAGCTTATTTTTCTGTAAATAATATCTTACATTGAAAACATATTATTACTTGATTATACAAAATATCCAAAAACACATGTCCCCATTGTCATTACTTACTCTTCCATTTCTTCATTTCTTGGATAATCATCTTTTTGTTTTGCCAGTAGTGTTGTGTTCATGCTACGAAGTTTCCTATACCTGAAACATATAAAAATAATAAAATCAAGTAAATTATATCAATTTTTGTATAAATAGTAAAATAATATTTGACTCTTAATACCTGCCAATGGACGAATATGATATTCCTCAGATTATGTAGATGTGAATAGCTCTATTTTACTATCTAAAACAAAAATAGAAAGTATAAACTATCATGAAAGAAAAATTATTACAGCAAAAAATTGACACCTTCGTTTTAAAATTTATTATGTGTATATGATCCATTATATTAATTCTATTATATACAAGAATGAACATGTATCTTGAAATAAATATTAAATATTATGTACTTAATAATGCATTTGCTTTGTTTATTCTGGAAGATATTGATGGTTGAGGTTCATTTATCATCTCATGAGGTAATTTTTTCATTGGAAAAATAAAAAAAAATGAATTTTTCAAATTTGGCCTTCCTTCAAAGCCTACTTTCTTTTTCCTACCTTTTCTGGGTCTTTTCTATACAACTCCATACTCCCAAGTCTTTGGAGCCATACGGTATATACCTCTAACAATTTAAGTTAATTTTTAAGTGAAACTCTTAGAGAAATAAAATTGTTTAAGCAATTATATTATTCTAATTATATTTTTACTTATACTAACCTCTTTATCATAAATAGGAAATCTTCTCTAAGCAGTTTTTGTACAACAGCAACACACTACACTTTCTCAAACGCATCATTCTAAACTTATACTACTAAAATTTAATATATGTGCACTTACAACAAAGAATATATACAACACAATACAGTAAATGCATAAATATTTATACTATATAATATTTATGATTATAAAACTAGGCTACTAAAAAGAACATATAGACAGGAAATAACTATATTCACAAAGAACATAATACAAAAAACTCTGGAACAATAAATTAAAATTGTTTTGGAAGCAAGGAAAACAAATTTAAATACAAAATAATCACACAAGTAAATAGCTGATCTCATATTCACAAAACTAAATCAAAGATAACTACTTAGAGAATTTTATTTCTAATTTTTCTATTGGTCGATATGTATATACCAACAGCGATGTGTTGCTTCACTTGAACATAAATATATTCAAAAATTGCCAATTTAAGCTTTTTGAGCCTAGTAATATCTTAATCACTGAAGGTTGATGTATAACCCTTTTGCGCATTAATTTTTTTTTGCAGTGTGCGTTTTGGCTTTCAACGGTACATATCGCGTGTGGAATTTGTTTCGTACGGGTATCCTGTTGTAGTTTTTCAGGTGCGACACTGTTTAATTATCTGCTGATGATGACGACTTAGTTGTCGAAATACGTATACAGAATACGAAAATTAAAGTGGAAAGGGATTATACATCAACCTTCAGTGATTAAGTTAATCAACCACAGACTCCATCAAAATCATCTAGTAATAGGGTAAAGTAGCCCAAGAGTACGCAGCAGTAAATTTTTAGTAAAATTAAAAGTTTAGTTAGGTATTGCCATCTACTGAGGATTTCTAGGATATTTTCATAGTTATTAAAATTAGTTTGTAATACAGATTCCTGAATCCAATTCACGACGTATTTTATAAAGGACGCATTAGTTATTAAGGTTGTGATGTGTGACTGATTTATAAGTTTTGTGAGGTACGAAATAAGCAATCATCGGGTAAGTTTGATCGATTTCAATTGTATCTGCATACTAGTACATCACAAATATTATTGGGTTTTTATTATTTTAAATGTTATTTAGGGTGTTTTGACAATAAAATATCATTTTTAGCCTAAGAATGCGCACTGAATTGTGCACAAGAGCACGCAGTGCGTACTCTCCGTACTTTTAGGGATACGTAAAAGTTTTAATAATTTAAAAAATTTTTCTACTAGTGCTGGAAATAGTAATACTTGGATACTGATTTGAGTTTAGAAAATGTGAAATTCCGCACACAAAAATTAAAAGTATCAAAAATATTTTCTTCTCGATAAATTTTATTGTTGGTTTATTTTGTAGAATCAACCAAAATGAGCAACTATATTACAAAAACAGACCGAAAACTTGGTTTTACTGAGGAAATATTGACAAACATTCACCAAGAGATAGCACAGGGAAAATCAAAACGACAAGTAGTTCGAGAAATGAACATTAAAGAATCAACTCTTCGCAAAAGGTTAAAAGCTGCTACTATTCCCCAATCACTAGGAAGATATAAATGTATTTTTTCCAAACAAATGGAATTGCAGCTGGCAGAATATGTAAAGGAAATGGATAATCGATTTTATGGAGCAACTAAAAAAGGTTTAGAAATGCTTGCTTTTGAATATGCCGAATTAAATAAATTGGAACATCCCTTTAATAAAACTAAAAAACTATCTGGTAATAAGTGAACTAGAAACTTCTGCACACATCATAACATATCCTTTTAACAGCCTGAACAAACTTCAATGGTTCGAATCATGGGCCTCAACAGGCCACAAATTGAAAAATTTTTTAACAACTTAAAGTCTCTATATGAAATATATCATTTTTCTCCCGATAATATTTTTAACATGGACGAAATAGGCCTGAGCACAGTACGAAACAAACAACCAAAAGCGTTAGCAGAGAAAGGAAAATGTATTGTGGGAAAAGTTGCCAGAGAGGCGCTAACTTATACCTGCCTTATGCTGCGTAAGCGCTAGTGGAACATATATTCCTCTTGCGCTTATTTTTCCAAGAAAGCATTATAGGGAAGATCTATACAATTATTACTATTAGGCTAAAATGATATTTAATAAAATTTAATGCTCTATCTAACACATTAAAACTAATATCTGATTCTGGCTTTATCAATGGAGATCTCTTCTTAGAATGGGTAAAACACTTCAAACAGAACGTTCGGCCAACTACTGAAACCCCAGTAGTATTAATTTTTGACAATCATGTCTCTCTTAGGACTCTTGACAGTTGTAAAGTATTGCAGAGAGAATCATACATCTCCTCTCTATTCTTCCTCACTCAAGTCATAAATTACAACCGCTGGACAGGGGTTACTTTGGACCGTTAAAGACTGCCTACAATAAAGCCTGTGACAGCTGGTTAGTTAATCATCCAGGACGAGTTATTATACAAGTGGAAATGGCAGGACTATTTAAACAAGCATATTATAAAGTATCCAATATTGAAAAAGCTGCACGTTTTTCTGCAACCGGTATTTATCCTTATAATCGTGAGATTTTTGAAGATACAGATTTTGCTCCTTACTTAGTTAGTGATAGACCGGAAGCGAAAAGTAGAACTACTGTGGAAATTCCAGCGAATGCAAAAAATGAAACGGAAAAAAAATACAGAGCAGGATGAAGCAATTCAAGACGAAAGCAGTCGTGGCGGAGGTGAAATTAGTGTAGACAATATCGTTTTTGAAATCTTTGATGAAAATACTGGAACTTATCAAGTTTTAGATACACCCATTGTGACTAACATAACTAACTTAAAAGATATATATATATATTTATGAAGAATCACCTAATCATACGCCCGATAGAAAGACTCCGGAATTAGTAAAAGAAAAGACTGAATGTCAAACATCAACTTTAATCACTCCAACAGAAATGAAACCATATCCTAAAATAGACAGACAACAGACACGACGAATATATCATCAGAAATCTGAAATTCTTACAAGTACCCCATTTAAAAATTAATTGGAAGCAGAAGAATTGCATAAACATGGATCTGCAGGTAGAACTAAAACAAAACTAAAAAATGCCAAGAGAAGAGTGTTCAAAGATTCAAGTAATGAAAAAATGGTTAAGTCATTCAAAGAGTGAACGTTAATTGGACGATACTCCGATAAAACTTCGAAGAGAAGAGTGAAAAGAAAAAACCTGCAACTGACAAAGAATCTTCGGTTTCTAAGAAGACAAGAATTAGAAATGAAAACGACGAAAAAGTTATAGAAGAAATATTTTGCCCGGCATGCGAAGAAATATTTGAAGATCCTCCAACTGAAGATTGGATTCAGTGCCACATATGTCAAAAATGGTGGCGAATCATGTATGAATTATTCTAAGGGATTGTACCTGTGTGATATATGCTCCTAAATGCTTAATATTTCATTTAAAAAATAGAAATGTCAGATATTATGTGATGCGCACTCTGAGCACTCTTAGGAAGATTATCCTTAAGAGTACGCAAATTACATATGTTAAATATAAGATATACTAGTTATCAACTGTGTTTGTGTTTCTAGTTAGTAGTAAACATGATCGTTAATTTTGTAATTTTTATTTTTATTTTTCAGTTTACTGAAACATTTGAACAATTTTGTACAGGGAGCTATAATGAGTTATGTGTGTACTCTTAGGGCTATATCCCCTATCTGTTCAAAGATAAATCGCACAAAGCCATCTAAGAAAGTATCAGTGAACTACTATATGCTACATACTTTAGTGAAGTATTTGTGATCCATTAGCGCTGACCGGAGTAGGTAATAAAAGGCGCCTAAATGTAGATCATATATGCTTTTGTGAATTGTCCATCTCTACTTAATCAGACTAATGTTAAAATATATTCCATCATTTGCCTTGTTTTTGTTATTTTAGTTATTATTTATTGTTGTTTATATATTTTTGCGTTTTCTGAAGCTTTTGTCTACCTGTTTCAAATCGATGCACTTTACTATTCAACACAATACGTTTATGGTGATGGCACATTTTCAAAGTGCAACGTTAAATCAAATGGATCTTGCATATATTCGTTGCAACACTGCTTTTAATAATTTGTAGCAGTATAACCTGATTTTGAAAAAAAGATCGATATGTTTGAGCAACAGAAAAAGATTGGTTGAGAAATTTATGGAGACCAGTGTTCTAAAATATAAACCTCAATGGGAACTTTGCTTTAACTGAGTATACTGTTGAAGATATTAGGCACTGATGGATGTCAGCCCTCATAAGTCTGTGAAAGTTGTCTGCCCAACCAGGTATATTTTATTTAAAATAAGAAATTGCTTTTCACATGGATTTTTAAATTATAGGTGTTTCCTATGGTACTTCCTACAAAGCATTAAAATAGAAAGTGCATATGCTACATTATAAAATTTCTGTTATGCAACATTTGCGTGTTCTTTGAGCAATGGATAAATTATTGTCATTGGTTTAATGAAGCTTTACGAGAAGTTTTTAATGTAACCTTTTTCTCAAATAAAGCATAGGTTCATTTGTGGATATTTAAATACACAAAACTTTCGCACGTGACTAATTAACAATTCACATGTTTTATTGAGACTATATTCCATCCTATTAAAGCTGATATTTGGTTTGCAATTTTTAGGTGACATATTATAGGTCCAGTCTTTTTCTTTTTTTGATATGATAAATACTGAACTTTATCAATGACAAACACTGGCACCATTCATCAACGAACTGCACGATGATGAATTAATTCTGGCATATTTCCAATAAAATGGGGCTCCAGCGCATGTGGCACTAGATACCATACATTATTTAGAGAAGCAGTATAATCGACTAATTAATCGGAATCAATGGGCAACTAATTCAACAAACCTGGCTCCTTTAGATTTCATTTTGTTCGAATATTTCAAAAATAAAGTATATCAGTTAACAAACTTAATAATTTGGATGATTTGCAACTGAAATATCAAATATTTCTCCTGAATATTATGAAATGTTTTTAACAATATGAGAAAACATGTGAATGTATATGTACAAAATAGTAGTGGTCAATTTGAACATTTTCAATGAAATTTTACATTAGTAGTGTTAATAGTATTTTCCATGTTACTGCAGATATGGTTTTTGGTGCAACTTGTCAGACTCATTTGAATTTTTAATTGAATTTCCCCCAATTGTTGAGCGCAATGTTTACGTTCAGAATTTGAAGGAAAATAAATCGCCAATAATTGTTCCATATGCTCATGTGTTAATGATTCTGTCACCGAAAATCCATTTATACATTGAAAACGATCATTCGACATCTGCCGATGAAATAAGGGCATATTTAAACTATATAAAGTTTTTTTTAGTGACGGCGCATTTATTTCCTGTTCGGAAAAATCTTTTTATTAATAAATAAGTCAACAATTTGGCGTATAGTTCGAAATCCTGGACTGAACTGATTTAGAACTGCTTCAAATTTTTGTTGACATCAGCAGCAGCTCTAGATAATTTGTAAAGGAATTGACAAAGATCATATACAACATTCATGACTTTAGTTATAGAATATTGTTAGTTGATCGGGGTGACCTCTAGATGGTGAATGGCTACAGGTATTCTGGAATAATATCTATGAATATTGGCCAAATCTACCAGAACAGTTGCATCTATAAATACTTGTTGGGTGTGTAAAATAGAAACAGCATTATTCGGATCTACTAGCTGTATTATAGTTGTCATCAGAATGCATGTGATAAAAGATGTTGCCTCCATCATTGTACCACAGTGCGTTATAACAGGTTCTGGTGATAGTTCCATGTGTCAGTTTTCCATAAAATAAATGCGTACGTGCAGGTTCTTTCACAAAAACTATCTTGATGAAGATACAACTTATTTGCATTTGAGTAGTATTTTGTTACAAATAATAACACCTTTTCCTTATTTTTATTGTGCATTTCGCCCCAGAGCGATTTCATACGCGTAGCTATGTAATGTTATATAGTTTCTGCATTAGCTTTCTTGATTCTCTTACATGCAAGTAGATGTGTAGACATTGTCTTATCGCTGTCCATCATCTCAACCAAAACAAGAAAACAGAAAATTGAAGAGAATTGAGAAATGTTATCATTGAAGAAGGTAATTTCACCAATGAAGTTGAAAATTATAAAGTGGATCCTATATATAGAAGCTTTTCTTACAAAAATTAGGCAGAAGAATGATTTTTGGGATGAAGTAAATATGTGTGAGCAGAAAATTGTGTTTGTATAACAAAATTTATAATGATATAGATTTTTTGAAGAAAATTAATTTAAAATTGTAAAATATATTATATGTATGTGCACATTAATAATAAATGATTTTGTATTTATGTTTATATTACTAATTGATATAGAAAATGAATTATATATATATATATATATATAAAAATTCATTTTCTATAATAAATTAGTTTTAAAGATCGATGTTGGAGTGGGGTATGACGCGTGTTTATACTTATTGTTTTTGGCTGTTATGCGTTATTACATCAGTTGGTATTTATGAAAACGGTTCATTTTTGATAAGATGGGGCGGAGGGGAAACGTAGTAGTTTATTTCGGAAAGGGAAAAAGAAAGGTAGTGGATTGTTGAATTTTGTAATAAATAGGCTTCCAGTGAAAGTTTGTATGAAGAGGATATTCAAAATCTAGTTGAAGGTTTGGTAAGTGTTTAAACAAACTTGGCAGCTATGTTGAAAAATAGAGAAATGTATGTCGAATCCGAAGATAAATTTGGTTTTCGAAAATTTTCTTTCACTTGGTTATTTTCAAATGGCCCTTACTTAAAAAACGCCTCGTATTTAGTATACATTGTAAAGTTGAAAAGTAAAGTATGCAATATGCAATTAGAAACACAATCATTATGATTACCTGTTGGTGTAACTACGATTCTGTATTTGATACAAAAAGTTTTAGACGGCACAGTACTCTTTTTAGCGGTACATATAAAAGACTATTAATTGTGGGGCCTTCGGGAGATTGCAAAATAAAAGCCCTTTTATTTTATTAGTACACCTGAATAGATTTCGCTTCAAAAATATTTATATATGTTGCAGATCGCTACATCAGCAAAAATATGAATACCTTCGACGCTTATTGCAAACTATTCCTGAAAGAGGTTACCATGAATATACAAATGCAAATGATATGCTAACTCCTGATCAAGTTTCTGATTATTCTGTGATAATATGCTGACAATTGATTTAGATATAGTAAAACAATACTTATCTTCCGGTAGGCATAGTAATTTGGATTGTTTTTATTTAATTCAAACATATAGTGCAGTTCCTAAACAATTATTAAGAGATAATAGCAATCTTTTTTATAACGATCATATTCATGATTTAAGCTAACACTTTCTAAGCATATGTAGAATGTGTTGGTGGAAATCATTCAACATGTTGCTTATCGGTACTGATTGCAAGTTCAATGAAGGAAGGTATCGTTTCGATTTTGATACCTATATACACTTATGATCATCTATTCTTATACGGATTGTTTATTAATATAAACAAGTTATATCAATATATACGTTTTCACAAAACAGTAAAGATACACGCGAAAGAGAAACTAATTTTTGTAATTTTGTAAGACCTCATGAAGCTTTGAAACAAAAATTAAGAACATTAAGAGCTGATATTGCTAGATTTCAAAGAACAATTGATATACATTATGCATTTTTTTTTACAATACATACTCACGTCTCCATTTATACCCTTCTTGAAAAAATTAAACATATATACATCTGTTAGTAATTTTAGACTTATACGCGTTATGTGTAACAGCATTCCAACTTAATCCTAGTGATGTTACCTCCTAGCTCATTATGTATATGAGTTAAGGGTTTAAATGGCCCCTTAATTAATCTAAATAAATAATAAAGATAATATTATTTAATATTACACGAATTTATTACGAGCGCGTGTCCGACTAGCTGAGGCGCTGTAATAAATGCAAATAAAAAATAAGTAATTGCAGAAGTTAATAATTAATAAAGTGTACAATGAGCATCAAAAGTCCAGGACGTGTGCCAAGCTGAAAGAAAGATGTTAGTGGAAATAAAACAATAAAATCTTATTCACTAATTTACCTTAATTCTTTAAACTTGAATATATAAAATAAAGATAATTAATAAGACCGAGAGCAATAGATAAAACAAAATTAACGTAATGGAAAAGCTGTAATAAAAGTAAATCTAGAGCTGTTTAAGAAAATATAAAAAGGATTAGATTAAAATATGTATCGAACGGTACATGAGGTGCTTGCGTATGTTGTGTGTATATATAAATATATATACATCCTGAGCCAGGTGTGGGTAAAACTTAACTTCACAAATTCGTAGAAGGAATGCGTGTAGCCTTGGTCATGGCTAGGGTAGAAGTCTCTGTTTTTTCTTACAAGCTGGGGCTTTTAAGAAAAGACGCTATAAGCTGAAGGGTAGCATGCGAGTCATGTTTGAACTAACCAATGAAACGAAAGAATAGGCACGCTATAAGTTAGGCGCGCTAAAAAATTAGCATAAATTAAAAGTGTGACATCAATATAGATATAAGTACCAAGCAGATATATATCTAGACGGAATAATAGACGTGTATTCTGTGTGAAAAGAAGGATTAATACTTGAATCTCTAATTGCATTTAGAAATCAATAAAATAGAATGAATATTGGATATTAGACAATGGAAAGTTAGTAAGACTATTCCAAGAAAAGTTGTAAAAATTCTAGGTATTCGCTTCTTAGAAAATTACGACGGTTTGCTTTATTACAGCCCGACCCTACGTGACTAAAACAAAAGGTTTTCCATCTGAATATATTGGGTCTGGGAAAAAGTTCGTGGCGTTTTTTCAGTAAAATTCAACTGGTCCCCGCATGGCGCGTGGACAAATTCATTTAAACCGAATATGCTCCATTATTATCGACAATGTTTCGCCATTTTTTTGGTAGATCCATGATCCCATCGGTGAAAAACTTCTGTGGTTTCTGGTCGAAAAACTGAATCAAGTAGTTTTCACAGGCTTCTTTTGAAACCAACTTAATTCCATTGAGAGAGTTCTGCAGAGTGCATCAAAACTTCCCAACCAAACTCTCTCAATTTTTGACGGGTCATCAAAGAAGTGTGTGGTCGGGCGTTGTCATGATGGAAGACAACACCTTTCCTATTAATCAATTCGGGCCGTTTTCTTTCAATCGCCTGGCGTAATCTCTCTAGTTGTGCACAGTAGAGTTGAGAATCAATCGTCTGACCAGTTGGAATATATATATATATATATACACACAGCATATATTTTTTGGCGTCAATGTTGGCTTACCGAACGCTTGTGACGGCTCACCATCCTTTATCCACGATCTTTTACGCTTCCGATTATCGTACGTAATCCATTTTTCATCTCCGGTTATTAAACGTTTCAGAAACGGCTCGATTTCATTCCGTTTCAGCAGCGCATCGCAGATGTTAATTCGGTCCATCATGTTTTTCACGCTCAACTCATGAGGAACCCATACGTCAAGCTTTTTTTTGTAACCAGCTTTGTGTAAATGGTTCAAAACAGTTTTGTGGTCAATGCCTAGCTCCATGCCAATATCGACACTGCTGATATGCTTATCTTGTTGGACTTTTTCAAGAATTTCATCAGATTTTTCAGTGATTGGACGACCGGAGCGTGAATGATCTTTCACATTGAAATTTCCAGAACGAAAGCGAGCGAACCATTTCCGCGCAACAGATTTCGATAAAGTACCTTCACCGTACACAGCACAAATTTTATCACAAGCCTGCGCAGCGTTCTTCCCCTTATCATAATAATATTGCAGAATATAGCGAAATTTCTCATATTCTTCTCCATTTTCAAGTGCGAATAACTTTCCAACCACTGCACCGATTACAATGTTTCTACGCTCAAACTAACGTTCGGAAGGTCATTAAAAAACGAGCTTCGGTGGTGTCGCTGTGACTTGTTGTTCTTTAGTTATCGGCAACCAATGCCATCTTTCGGGAAAAACGCCAAGGGCCCAATATATACAGACTTGTTCATTCTAGAATTAGATATGCGCTGTCCACAAGTGGAAAGAGTGCGGTTAGGTTAAAGCGCGCGAGAAAGGAGGATAGAAAATCTCTCACTGACAGTTTAGTTTTCTCCCACTTTTGTATTGCAAACAACTTCCCCTACTTTCTCGCGTGCATTGACAATACGTACCTACATTTTTGAATTGTATAAATTATTTGATGCATTTTATTTGAATCTTTTAATAAAATGTAACATGGCTATTTTCTTGAAATGTTTTGCCGTTTGGCGTGAAACTAATAAAATATTCTTGAAATAAATGAAATAGAAAATTCTAAAAATTAAAAAGATTTTCAAACATGGCTATTTTCTTGAAATGTTTTGCCGTTTGGCGTGAAACTAATAAAATATTCTTGAAATAAATGAAATAGAAAATTCTAAAAATTAAAAAGATTTTCAAACATGGCTATTTTCTTGAAATGTTTTGCCGTTTGGCGTGAAACTAATAAAATATTCTGAGAAAGTAGGGGAAGTTGTTTGCAATAGAAAAGTGGCAAAAAAACTGCCAGTGAGAGATATTCAAGTCCTTTCTCGCGCGCTTTAACCTAACTTTTTCCACTTGTGGACAGCGCATATCTAATTCTAGAATGAACAAGTCTGTATATTACAAAGAATGCCAAATGATAGTTTATGTATTCAAAATAGAATTGTATTTAAATCAAAATAAATTAATGTAAAAACGATGTAAACAATTATTATATATGCGAAGCGTAACAATGTAAAATAATGTGGGGAATCCAATTTATAGTTCATGCAAATATTACAATTTTCAAGTACATCTACAAGTAGTAGAAGATCTGATTGAATATATATATATATTAAATCAGATGTTCACAACATTAATCTCAACTTACCTGAAACCCGTTCTTGAAATTCACTCATTGTATTCTTAATTTCATTAATATATGTGTATTCACATAGTAAATAATAATAATAATAATAGACATAATAAATTCACACGTACATAAATCACGGTGACCTTGAAATGACTCTGATCTTGAAACGACTTGGACATCGATACAACCTCAACCTTGAAGCGGCCTTGACCTTGACATGGCCTATATATTGAAGCGAGCTTGACATTGAAACGTTATAGACGACCTTGACATTAAAACCTTCATTCAGATCGGCATGCCATTTCGCAAACCAAGGGCCCTAGGCGACCGCTCGAACACTGCCGGATGCGCATTGACGTCCGGAATCGATTGCTTCTAACTGGTACCTGCTACGACGCCGCGTTCTCGAAATATGACCGGAAAAATCGATGTGTCGGCTTTCGCCGTTCTTATGCCTCTACTCTATGTATTCGAACCCGCTGATCACGAAAAACGCAACATGAATACGCTAGCTCTGTCGGTTCTCGAGATATTCGCAAAAAACGCCTTACAAGTCGCGAAAATTTTTGATTTTCATTCAGATCAGCATGCCATTTCGCGAACCAAGGGCCCTAGGCGACCGAGCGAACACTGCGGGATGCGTATTGACGTCCGGAATCGATTGCCACAAACCGGAACCCGCTACGACACCGCATTCTCGAAATATGACCGGAAAACCTAGAATTTTTGCGAAAATTCAAACTGCCACTGCGGCCAAACGGTTCGTTCTACAGCGATGAACTTTTCTCATTTTAATCCGTGTGAAGAGTACTTTCATTGCTTGCGGCGGTCGGACCTAAAATGGGGAAGTTATAGCCTTTTGAAGATATTTGCGACTTTTTTGAACCTCAAGCGATGAAATTTAAAATCGGAAAAATCAATGGGTCGGCTTTCGCCGTTCTTATGCCTCTACTCTATGTATTCGAACCCGCTGATCACGAAAAACGCAACATGAATACGCTAGCTCTGTCGATTCTCGAGATATTCGCAAAAAACGCCTTTACAAGTCCCGAAAATCGCGAACATTTTCGATTTTCATTCAGATCGGCATGCCATTTCGCGAACCAAGGGCCCTAGGCGACCGAGCGAATACTGTCGGATGCGTATTGACGTCCGGAATCGATTGCTTCAAATCGGAACCCGCTACGACGCCGCGTTCTCGAAATATGACCGAGAATTTTTTGCGAAAATTCAAACTGCTACTGCGGCCAAACGGTTCGTTCTCCAGCGACGAGCTTATACATATTTTAATCACTGCGAAGAGTGCTTTCATTTGGTGAAAAGCCGGTGGCGATCGGACGAAAAATGTGGAAGTTATGACGGTTTGAAAATTTTATCTCGACGATTTTTGATTTTCATTTGAGATAGGCATGCTGTTTCGACAACCAAGGCCCTCTAGGCGGCGACGACTCAGACACTGCTGTATTGATGTCCGCAACCGACTGCTTTAAACCGGAACACGCAACGACTTCGGTTGTCGAGATTTGACGATTGTCCAGTCATATCTCGAGAATTTTTGCGAAAATTCAAACTGCCACTGCGGCCAAACGGTTCGCTCTACAGCGACGAGCTTATACATATTTTAATCACTGCGAAGAGTGCTTTCATTTGGTGAAAAGCCTGTGGCGATCGGACGAAAAATGTGGAAGTTATGACCGTTTGAAAATTTTATCTCGACGATTTTTGATTTTCATTTCAGGTAGGCATGCTATTTCGACAACCAAGGCCCTCTAGGCGGCGACGACTCAGGCACTGCTGTATTGACGTCCGCAATCGACTGCTTTAAACCGGAACCCGCAACGACTTGGGTTCTCGAGATATGACTGGACAACCGGTCAAATCTCGAGAATTTTTGCGAAAATTCAAACTGCCACTGCGGCCAAACGGTTTGTTCTACAGCGACGGGCTTATGCATATTTTAATCACTGGAAGAGGGCTTTCATTTGGTGAAAAGCCTGTGGCGATCGGACGAAAAATGTGGAAGTTATGACGGTTTGAAAATTTTATCTCGACGATTTTTGATTTTCAAATCAGGTAGGCATGATATTTCGACAAACAAGGCCCTCTAGGTAGCGACGACTCAGGCACTGCTGTATTGATGTTCGGAATCGACTGGTTTAAACCGGAACCCGCAGCGACTTGGGTTCTCGAGATATGACCTTACAATTTGTCAAATCTCGAGAATTTTTTGCGAAAATTCAAACTGCCACTGCGGCCAAACGGTTCGCTCTGCAGTGACGAACTTTTCTCATTTTAATCCCTGCGAAGAGTACTTTCATTGCGGAAATCTTGCGGCCATCCGATAAAAAATGTGCAAGTTATGGCCGTTTGAAGATTTTTGCGATTTTTTTGAACCTCAAGCGATGAAATTTAAAATTGAAAATATCGATGTGTCGGCTTACGGCGTTATTGTGCCTCCACTTATGTATTCGAACCCACTGTTTACGGAAAACGCAACAGGAATGCGCTAGCGAAAATCGCGAAAATTTCTGATTTTCATTCAGATCAGCATGCCATTTCGCAAACCAAGGCGACCGCGCGGACACTGCCGGATGCGTATTGACAACCGGAATCGATTGCTTCAAACCGGAACAAGCTACGACGATGCGTTTTCGAAATATGATCGGAAAACCAAGAATTTTTGCAAAAATTAAAACTGTCACTGCTGCCAAACGGTTCTCTCTACGGCCACGAACTTTCCTCATTTTAATCTCTGCGAAGAGTACTTTCGCTGCTGGAAATCTAGCGGCGACCGGCCGAAAAATGTGGAAGTTATGGGCGTTTGAAAATTTTTGCGTTTTTTTCGAATCTCAAGCTTTATGTATTCGAACCCGCTGATTACGAAAAACGCAACAGAATGCGCTAGCTTTGCCGGTTGTCGAGATTTTCGCAAAAAACACTTTTCCAAGTCGCGAAAATCTCGAAAATTTTTGATCTTCATTCAGATCGGCGTGCAATTTCGCGAAGGAAGGGCTCTAGGAGACCATGCGGACACTGCCGGATGCGTATTGACGTCCGCAAGCGATTGCTTCAAACTGGAACCCGCTACGTCGCCGCGTTCTAAAAATATGACCGGAAAACCGAGAATTTTTGCGAAAATTCAAACTGCCACAGTGGCCAAACGGTTCGCTCTACAGCCACGAACTTTCCTGATTTTAATCCCTGCGAGGAGTAGTCATTGGTGAAAATAGTGCGGCGATCGGAATAAAACTGTGGAAGTTAAGACCGTTTGAAAATTTTTGAGATTTTTTTTGAACCTCAAGCGATGAAATTTAAGATCGGAAAAACGATGTGTCGGCCTCAGCCGATTCTGGAACCTCTTCGTTGGCCTTGACCGTTGATGTATTGTGGTCAAGGTCAATGAGGAGGTTCCCCTGCTAGAGGAACTATTAAATTTATCGCATAGTTTAAAATGTTTAGGATAAGATATATCGACTTGAAACATATAGACTGTGTCATCGGTATAAATTATTAGCATCTATGTAAAGGGTTCTCCAATAAGGACTTGACAACTTTTTTTCAAAATAAAATGCAGACCATTTGAGATATTTCAAAAACTTTATTATCGGGTTGAAGTACAATCAAAACTTTATGAATGGAACTCGACTTCGTTCATATGGCCACCGCGGGCACGTTTGCAGCGGTCGATTCGTTGGACCCAATTTTCGATGACTTGGCCACACAATTCGGCCGAAACGGCTGCTATTTCGTGTTCAATGTTGGCTCTGAGCTCTTCCAACGTTGTCGGCTTGTTGGCATAGATCAATGACTTGACGTAGCCCCAAAGAAAAAAGTCTAGAGGCGTTAAATCGCACTAACGAGGCGGCCAATCGACTGGTCCATTTCTTGAGATAACATGCTCATCAAACTTACTGTTCAATAAATCGATTGTAACGTGTGCTGTGTGGTTTGTGGCACCGTCCTGCTGAAACCACATGTTCAAGTCCATATCTTCCAATTCAGGCCAAAAATAATCGGTAATCATGGCGCGATAACGATTACCATTCACAGTAACGAGACGATCATTATCGTCGACGAAAAAATATGGCCCTATGACGCCGCCGGCATGCAAACCGCACCAAACAGTTATTTTTTGTGGATGAAGTGGTGTTTCATGAAGCACATGTGGATTTTCACCCGACCAATAACGCATATTTTGCTTATTGACGAACCCATTGAGCCAAAAATGAGCTTCGTCACTGAAAATGATTTTGCGATGAAATTGATCGTCTTGGCGTATCTTTTCCAGAGCCCAATCGGAGAACGTACGACTCTTCAAATGGTCCATCGGCTTCAATTCTTGAGTCAGCTTGATCTTGTATGGGTGTAAACCAAGATCCTTACGCAAAATTTGCCATAAAGTGGTCTGGGCGATGTCCAACTCTTGAGTGGAATTGACTGATTTGGATCATTTGCTACGGACGTTTTAACGGCAGCGATATTTTCGACACTTCGACCAACAAGTTGTCTCACTGGCACGGCAACATAACACAACGAATATGTAGACTCAAATTTTTGCACTAAACTTGTTACTGCCCGTCTACTAGGGCGAGAATTACGACCGAAAATCGGAGTTAACGCTCTTAAAGTAGCGGTCACCGACTCCGAATTTCTGTAGTAAATTTTTATAATTTTCAGACGTTGTTCGTTCGTGTACTTTACCATGATGAAAATGTTAAGTTTACTGAATAAATTGACAGTGATAGTTCGATGACTAGTGAAAGGGTGCGTTCACAAATTGAATTAAAAGTTGTCAAGTCCCTATTGGAAAACCCTTTATATAGATTGTGTATTTTCATTAGCACCTTTTGATCTAAATCTTTCAGACGCGTTCATTGCACTGTATTGGACAAAACGAAATATCTCGTGTGTTTTATTTTCCTTTCCTTTTTTCATAATTTGGTATACTTATAAAATCTTTTAACTAATTCTGCCTTTTTATACTTTTTAATGTACATATGTAATACCTAAGTTTCTCTTCATATCATATAATCCAGTTAACTTCATTTAAACTCTGTTCAAGCCCACTTTGATTATCTTCAATTTATTGTAACCAATTTTTTGAATTCTTCTGGAAATAAATTTTCATTCCTCCGTGCAGTTGATATATTACAGAATAAGCGTCGGAACAGGAATCCTGTAGCTACTTCCTGCTCTACCTCTGCCATCACTGGAATAAACATGTTTCGTCACATCTGTTGCGATAAATTAACAAATTGGTATTTTTTATAGTTGAGAAAATGTCTCCATCTATTGTTGACAAAGAGGCTCAGACTGACCAAAAAGCATAACCAAGCACCGCAATAATTTGCAGTTCCAGCTATTGATGAAGTAAGTTTAATTCTAAATATAAGTTCTCCCAATTTCTTTTCCCTGATGAATTGTTACATATTTTTCTGTTTGTGTTAATGTGCAAATACGCCAAAGATATTTGTTGCAAGTAATGCAATCTTTGAAGAAGTGGTCACGCGAAGTGGTTTTTTGACAAAATCTTGTTAATCAAAGAATTATTATTTAGCAAGGACCGTAACAATAAATTTAATTGAATATTTATATTTTCGCCATAGAAACATGATTTATTATTACATAAGTTTGATGCTTCGACAGTAAATGCATTACTGGCAGAAAAGAGAACAAGACATAAAGTCGAGAAAATTGTAAATTTCTCCATAATGAAACGTCCAGCAGCCGAAAAACACCTCCCAAGGACACTGATCATTGGAGTTTCGTACTGCCTCATAACTATTGAAATTTGTTTAAATAATTAATTAATTATAGGCTCGCAGAAAATGAATTGTATCTTCTTCTTAATATGATTTTTAACATCATCTCGTTCAGTTGTAGGAATCACATCTACTGAATAATGTAATGTTAAAAATTGTGTAAAAAAATATTCCAGTGAATACTGCTATGAAGAAAAAAATTATTGGTTTATCGTCTATCCTTCATTATGATCGCAACAATTTGAATCCAATTACAGAATTTTTTAAATTTTGTAACGGATCCAGTTTACTTCAAATGCAAGTATTCGGCAGTAAAGTGAATCCATCCCAAAAGTTGAAACACTCTCCAAAATTCTTTTTTAATGAAGATCATATGTAATCTAATGGGAGATCGACAAGTAGAATTTAATCCTGTTAAAGTAGTACAAGCTTAAAAGTTTGCAAACTTTACGAGAAGCAAAATGAATATAGGTGGTGAGTTTAACTCAGAAGCTATTCATGCAAAAGTACAGTTCACATTATTCCTGAAACAAGGGTGTCTCTCTAAACATGGGCCTCAGAGTGGAAAATTGTCATTTCTGTTCTTTATTAATTTTGTTCAATATATGCTTCTTCATAAGGTTTTCCTTTTACAAATATGTATATTCTCGCCAAGTAGGTGTCAATAAAATTTTCATAGATACGTATCTAGTGCTTTCAATCTTTACATGGTTTTCGACCACCAAGATATCAATTATCATGTTAAAGAGTTCTTATTTATTTATAGCAGACTCGTTCAGCTGGGGTGTTATACCTGAGAAAGCTGTGTCAATGTTATCTTTTCTACTGGATATTTTACTGTGTCAAACACGATGCAAGTATAGAGTAGTATTGCTAGAACAGGTAATGCTATTCAAATCACTAGCCTAACTACGGTATCTCCGGTGATTACTAAAGTCTAATCTTATCGATAACTAAGCCGTAAGGCTTGCTTTCCTAAGAGTGTGTGTTAAAATTTTCAAGAAATATCTTTCTAGACGCTTATGTAACATATAAATACAACATGGTTTCATCCTAGTTCATATACACAGCACACTCGGTAACAGACTTAGCCTTTGTGAATCAGTAATTAACGCAGCAAAATTAATTTCATATTATTTTAATATTTTGTTATTAAACTGGTAATATAATATTATGTTTTTACTTTATTTTGTTGGCCATCATGGACAAAATACAGACCGACGTTCGCTTCAAAACGTTTGTAGTCGACAACAGAAATATAAATGTAAAATTTCTCTTAGAGTTAATGTAGGTTACCAGAAACATGCGACCGAGCCTAAAAGAACAGTCAGTGCTGTTAATAATAAGGCCCTACAAAAGCCTTTCACAAAAAGCATCCCGTCTAGCATTCAGTGTTGTTAATGTTAACCCTGCAAAAACCTTTCACAAAAGACATCCCATCTGACACTCAGTGAGGTAATGTTATGTTGCAAAAGCAATTTATTTTAGAATATACTTCTCTGTATATAAACTTCACCAATGTTAAAAGTAAGAGACTTTAAAATCTTTTAATGAATGTGTAAAAAAGCCAAAAAATTCACAAACATATATAGGTTATCATATTAAAGACGCGTATTCGATTTTATTTACTGCATAAACATAGTATAATAATCTGAGTAAAGCGGCATCATTAAAATATTTAGCGATGTGCATGACACACTTCAGTGATTTAAAAGTTTCCTAACAAATATTTGTAATGTGTGATCTAATAGTGACCTTGAGTCAAATATCTCTCCAAGATCCTTCATTTTCTTTATGTGTTAAGATGATTAGAAATGTGTAGAAGGTCAGAAAAAAGATTATAACAATATTTTTCAATGTTTAAGCTAAAGCTTCCGCACCATTCAGCTAAGAAATCGAAATTGCGTTGAAGTTTATCAGCATCGTCGATAGAGATAATTTCCAAATAAATTTATATCGTTAGCATATGCAAGAACAGGATAATCGACTTATGAAAGTAAATCATTTTTAAACAAAATAAATTGCCTATGCTATCGAAAGCCTTAGAATGATCGGTAAAACCGTCTACGTCTGTCCAGGATTTCACATATTATTACCTCCTTTGTTTCGGTAATAAATAATAAATACAGGAAATTACTATTTCAAAAATAATATTTATTTGCACGTGGTGGTTAGTAAATTTATTACGAGTGTGTGCCCGGCTAGCTGAAGCGCTGTAATAGATGCAAATATAAAATATGTAATTGAAGGCGTTAATAATTAGTAATTGTTTACAATGAGCATCAAAAGTCCAGGACGTGTGCCAAACTGAAAGAAAGATTTTGGTGGAAATAAAGCAATAGGATTGCCCTTAAAATTTTATTCACTACTTTAATTCAATTCTTTAAACTTGAGTATATTAAAGAAAGATAATAAGATCGAGAGCAACAAATAAAACAAGATAAGCGTAATGGCAAAGCTGTAATAAAGGTAAATCTAGAGATATAAAGTTGTTTAATAAAATATAAAAAGGGTTAAATTAAAATATGTATCGGACGATACGTGAAGTACTTGCGGTTTGTGTGTGTATATCCTGGGCCAGGATGTTATGTATATTTCGCGGTCGCAAAATAAATACGTGGACACTGCGTTAGATACATAACGGTACCACCTCCCGGGAGTGATGCGTGTGGACGTGGTCATGGCTGGAGAAGAAGTCTCTGTGTCTTACATGCGAGGGCTTTTAAGAAACAGCCCGTAGGCCAAGGGGTCAGAAACTGGTCATGTTTGAATTAACCAATAGGGAAAGAGAATAGGCACGCTAGAAATTGACGCGCTAAAAGATTTGCATAAATTAAATGTGTGACGTCAATATCAATAAAGGTAACAAGCAAATTGACATCGAGACAGAATAACAAACATGAAAAATAGAAGGATTAATATTTGAATCCCTAATAAAAAGGTTCGAAAAGTTGTAGGTATTTGCTTTCTAGAAAACGACGGTCTGTTTTATTACAGCCTGACCCTACGTGACGAAATAAATTAATAATAAAATAAAATAAATTAATTTAAAAAAACATGATATAAAAAATTATTATATATGCGGGGCGTAACAATATATATTGTCCTGTTGTAGCCAAGTTAATGAGTGGATCAGCTAGAAGTAAAGCCATAGTGAAATAAAGGAACGAGCGCTATTAAAAGGCATATAACACAATGTTTTCTCCAAAACTTTTACAAAATTAGAAATAAGTAAAATTGGTCTACAACTACCCAGCAATGCACGGTCTCTCTTCTTGTACATCGGAATAATTCTCATAGTTTTCTACAGATCAGGAAAGATACATAATGATATGGAAGGATTGATAATTAACTTAGGAGAAAAAGCTAAAACATACCTACAATCACGAATCGAGAAACTAGGAAATGAATTGTCTCGAGTTGACTTAGCCAATTCTGGAACCTCATAGACTTCAACCACACTACATGTTGCGTCAAGATCAATGAGGAGGTTCTAGAATAGACTGAGACTGAGGTCACTTCAGTGCCAAAATGTTTGAAAGTGTTAACGAAGGAGGTTGTAAGATTGTCTCAGACCGAGAAGAATAGTATAACTTAAGGTACGCTGTAAGATACTTTTAAAGTTAGAAGTAAAGTTAACGTTACTCGGATCGATGAAGGTACATAAAGTTAGAGATATAAAATAAGTGTTTGTAACAAAAATAATCATGAAGCGTTCATTTAACGCAAGACAGCAAACTGATTATTATTGTTAGTAAATCGAAGACGATGTGAATTTAGGAATGTCAATATTGAACATGCTATTTCATGAAAGAGGTAAATTATTAAGTGATCTTTGTATAGAAACTTTCTTTACTAACATGGATCAAACGAATGGTATCTGGGGTCAATCGTCATGGAATGTTCCTTTAGTAGGATAGTGAATATATAAATATTTTTTTGATTAAAAGCCATTCGAAGTGGATATGTATTAGTTTGTCAGCAAACTTTGAACTTGAACCTATGATAAAAATTGTAGGTATAAAAAGCAATATGTGCTATATAATGCAGAAGAATGGAAAAGAAGTTGAAAAATGTTTTGAATATTGTAATGGAGTATTTCCACTTATGACTTGTTTCAGTGTGAAAATATCTAGTGGAATAATGGATCAATTAGAATATTGACAATAGAAAAAATTGATGAAGAGATATTTATTGTTAGCATATGAAAGTCTATTCAAATTGTGGTGTTTAAGGTCCGTGGTGCACTCCCGATTAGTAGTTTTAGAAAATTTAAAATATTGTGTCTTATAAGGTGATTTTAATGGATTATTTAGGTGGAAATAAAAAAGATATAAATACGGGAATAGAAATAATGTTTAATGGATTGTGTCTGATTGTGTCCGCTTAACTAAAGAATTAATAATGTATGTGATGGAGAAAATTGGTAATGATATAGATTTATTGAGAAAAATTAATTTAAAATTTTGAAATATATTAATGTATGTGAGAGAAAGGAATAGTATGGTTTCATAAAATAGTATCTGAAGCTTGGGAAACGAATACGATACCCAAAGAATGGATAAACAACTGGAAAATGCTTATATTTAAAAAAGGAGACAGAACACAATGTTATCAGTATAGATCAATATGCCTGTCCCCGGTTGCATACAAAATCTATACCAAAGTAAGCTAAAAACAAACTAGAAGAAGAGCAAGCAGCGTTTAGACAACACATAGAAAAAAAATAGAAACAGGAGAAGAACTTATCCTCGCTTTTATAGATCTGAGGTGACTTTTGACTTAGTACAAAGATGACCAATAGAAAATTATTTGAAATTAGTAGTCACACCCATGATAAAATCAACACAGGAAGACGCATAAGCAAAGGTGTAAGTAAATGAAAATCGATTAAAAGCATTTCACATTAGAAAGGGAATACAAGAAGACTACTCAAGAATACAGCCAAAAAATGGCCTAACAACAGACTACAGTGGATTATAGAAATTTAATACCAATCAGAATAGATAGCTTACTATATGATCTTGTCCTAGTAGCAGATGGAAATGCTAAAATGCAGAAGTTGATAAATATATGTATGGAGGAAATAGGAAAACTACAAATGGAGATAAATGTAGAGAAAAGAAAAATAATGTATATAAACAAAAAGGAAGAGGTAAAACAAACCAAAATAACATATGGGGTCCAAACGCTAGGAGAAGCCACGATGAAGACTTTTGAAAGCGTAACAGAAAATTATGGAAGATTGAAACCGAAAATAGCTAATAAAACTAGAAAATAAAATAATCTGTTTTACCTGTTGAATAGAACAATATCCAGCAAAAAAGAAATAATTGAAAAAATAAAGCCGAAAGCATATATACATACCATTCTCTATGAAAGTGAAACATCAAAAAAAAATGAAATACCTCCGGAAAATAGCAGAAACACATTGGAAACGAAGAAATTAGAGGGAAACTAGAAGAAGAAGTAGTATGGATGTGTGTTAAGATTTTACAGTAACAGACTACTGAAAAGAATAGTGGAAATGAAAACAACGAAGAAATGAAAAAGAGAAAGACCTAGAATGAAGTGGATGAAGGGCATTGCAGAGATAAGAAAAGCATGAGGGAAAACGATGGAGGATATGAACAAAATGATGACTAAAAGGAAAAATGGAAGGAATGGGTAGGAAAGGCGGAACCTACTAATATCCGACAAACGTGTGGGTAAAAGGAAACCCGGGAAAGAAGAAGAAGAAGAAGAAATATATTAAATACAATATATTAAAATCAAATAATAAATGATTATTGTATTTATTTTTTATTCTTTATTAACAGTTAATATAAAAGTGAATTAAATATATATTAAATTAGTTTTAAAGATCGAAAAATAAAGTAGAGTATGAGGTGGCTATGTATGCTATATATTTATTTGGTTGTTACGTGTTATTTCGAAAGCTGTTATTTATGAAGTCAACTTATCTTTAACAGTATGGGATAGAGAGTGAAACGTCGTAATTAAATTCGGTGAAGAAGTCAAAATAAGAGTGGGAGAAGAAGCAGAAGGTAAAGTCTGGAAGAAGAATATTACCTCCTTGATTTAAAATAATCGCGATTCTGCATGGAGGTGCTATGGATATAGTGAAGGCAATTAATGCTGCTAAAGTAGAAAGAGATCAATTAGATGAAACGAAACGTTATAATCTAGTTATGGAGTATAAAGCTGTAGTAGGCTATATTTGAAACCTTATAAAGCCGGCCTGTGGTGTGTATTTAGCAAACGGAAATGGATCAAAGGACGATTAAATATATTACGTCAAAGGCATTTAACTGAAAGTAATTTATGGAAACATGTGAGGTGGAGAATTTCGATAAATGTTTGACTCATACACAAAAAAAGAGAAAGAAATAATAAATATGTATGATTATGTTGTAGAAGGTAGTCGTTGGGTAGCATATAAGAAAACTAATAATACATATAATAAAGTATTTCTATAGTTATGGAAATTTAAAACATCCGATTGAAGGTGAAAATTATTATTTATTGTCGTATGGTAGTGCTTTAGAACATCAATAGAAGAAATGAAAATGTTAATTGTCATTGTTATTTACATTTATTTATTTCTCTTTTTGAAAGTTTTAAGTGATGGTATGTACATATGTATGTATTGGAAATATTGTTTTTATATAGAAAAAATGTAAATATAAAGATAGATCGGGATAGTAACGGAGATTTGAATAATTTAACTTTTGTTTTGTCTGGGAAGAGAGATCTCAGGTAGTACAAACATTTAATTCTCCTGCATATTTAAATGGTGAATGTTTATGTTAAGTTTGGAGACTTATAATACAATTCCTAATATGGACGACAGTTTAAATCGTGTCCTTTAATAGGGATTGATTGTTCACATGAGAAATGTGCTATGCATAGAACTGGTGTGGAAGTTAGAATGGAATTTATAACTACGAAGAACTATATTTTATTATTTAATATTACATAATAAATTATACAAGTCATCATTTAAATATACAGGAGAATGAAAATATTAGTAGATAAATTTTAAGGTTGTGAGATGAAATAAAGGATTTTAGTAGGGATTGGAAATAATAGTGAAGAATAAATAGGAAGAAATGTAAGGATTTATTATTTCGAATGATTAATTTTGATATGAAGAAATTTAGAATTTTAGATTTTCAATTATCGTTTTGTACTTACTTGTAATAGCGAATATAGTCATTTTGTATTTAAAGCAGCTCTTTTTGGTGTATTAACAGTGGAAGATCAACGTGTTGCAAGGTATACGTTTACTAAAATTGGATTTTTTGAGATGAATTTTATTTAAACATATAAATTTTGTGAGCGGATAAAATTAGAAAAGAGAAATCAAGTTGTAGTTTTCCTAGTGTGTTTGTCTAATGTTGAATGTTTTTATAAATTCTTAGTTAAAAGAAATATTAATTGTTGATGCGGCATTTTTGTTGTAAGTTATTCGGAATATACATCACGAATTTTAAATAACAACACTGGTTCTGGTCTTCTAAACTTTATCTACACGTGCTTGCATAAGAACAAATTGTAACTCTCTTAGTTGCTGCAATGAAGGAAGGACGCGTTTGCCCACAGAATTAAAATTTTAATATTGTGGCGGTAACACGAAATCTTGAAATCTTTACGTCATTAAAGTTTCAAAATAAAGTCACAATATAAATATAAAACATACATACTTATATAAACAAATATTACATCAGAAAAGTTTACATTCTAATTTCCACATGGTAATAGGCACAATTTTGTTACTGGTCTTTTTAGAAGTATATATAATATAATAAAGATAATATTACTTAATAGAAAATATTTATTTGCACGTAGTGGTTAGTAAATTTATTACGAGCGCGTGTCCGACTAGCTGTAATAAACGCAAATAAGAAAATAAGTTGCTGGAGTTAATAATTAGTAAATGTTTACAATGAGCATCAAACGCCCAGGACATGTGCCACACTTAAAGAAAGATTATTAGTAGAAATAAAACAAATTAAAATTTTCTTCATTAATTTAAAATGACTCTTAAAGCTTGAGTTTATGTAAATAAGGGTAATTAATAAGATCGAGAGCAATAGATAAAACAAAATATACGTAATCGCAATGCTGTACTAAAAGTAATTCATGTGATGCAAAATGATACAATCTGTGCAATAAAATATTAAAAAGGGTTAAATTAAAATTTGTATCGAACGATACGTGAGGTACTTGCGTGTTTGTTAATATATATCGTGGGCCAGGATGCTATGTATATCTTACGGTAGTAAAATAAACAGATGGACACTACATGTGGGGGTAAAACTTAACTGCACAAGCTCGTCTAAATAATGTGTGTAGCCTTGTTCATGGCTGGAGTAGAAATGTCTGTTTTTTTCATACAACTTGGGGCTTATAAGAACCGAAGTGTCAAGCTGAAGGGTAGGATGCTCGTCATGTTTGAACTAACCAATGAGACGATAGTATAGGTACATTAGAAATTTGGCGCGCCAAAAAATTAGCAAAAATTAAAAGTGCAATATCAATATACCAAGCAGATAGATATCTAAACAAAATTATAGACGTGTATTTTATGTGAAAAAAAGAAGTATTAATATTTGAGTCTAATTGGGTTTAGAAATCAATAAAATAGAATTAATATTAAATGTGAGTCAATGGAAAATTACTAAAACTAATTCAAGAAAAGGTTTAAAAGTTCTAGATATTTGGCTTCCTAGAAAACGAAAACGGTTTGTTTTATTACAGCCTGACCGTACGTGACGAAAACAAAAAGATTTCGTATCTGGATTAACACAAAGAAGGTCTAATAAATAATAATTTATGAATTATAATCGAATTGTATTTAAATTAAAATAAATTAATTTAAAAACACGATATACAAAATTCTTATATATGCGAAATGTAACAGTAATAACCTTAAGTTTTCATAATTTATTTCAGTAAATTTATAATTACCAGGTATAATTACACCATGTTTTTGTTACTTTTCTGGCAATTTTAATATGGTAACCCTGCCTGCCAACAAGTAGTAAATTGATGTCATCGATAAACACATTTATGGCTAATAATTTGCTATTATGAACTAAATTCTGATTTTTAAATAAAATTATTTCCCTTGAAAGTAATTTATTAGTGATTAGCCCATTATTTAATTTCATACAAATTAGTGAGCCGGTTATATTTTGTTTTTTAATAGAACCATATACACTATCACTCGTTGTAGTCAAGAAAAACTGCAAAATTTGTTAAATAGGATAGAATGATTCTCTATAGAAAGGATCGGATATGAATGTTTTCAAATTTCCTTGTTGGACTCTAAGAGAGAGAAAGATCATACTTACAATGTTAGTTCGCCAAGTTGCAATTGGTAATAATAACCATTTAGATCCATTCCACAACATGTTAGATTGTTTTAATTCAAATGTTGCTAGATATTATATCAGCAGGCATGTCACGTGTATTTATACAACATTAATTATTTTGGTTCGTCAAGTTTTGTATCTCTGATTTCCTGCCAAAATCTTTCATTTCGTTAGAAAAGCTCTAATCCGTTTTTCGAAGGAACAACCTTCAGCTATTCAGTTAATAAATTTACTTGAACCTTTTCATTACTCGTGACGGATCGGACATAAACACAGGCTCAATGAGATTATTCACATGAATCTGCAAAACCATGCAATTCATTATAAACAAGATTTTGATAAAAATTAACCGAGATATTTCTATATCGTTTATAATTCATGCAGGTATAGGTGCATGCCATAGTATTTTCTCTTGTAAAAGTTTTTATACGAGTTTCGTTCTGGTTATGATAACTGGTTCAATGGGTTCCGAAGTTACGCACTAAAAATGACTTTATAATGCGAATAACTCCGGAACGAAAAAAGATAGAATATTCCGGTTTGAAGCAGTATAACAATAATGTAATAGTACATAAGTAGACGCCAAGCAAACAATCACTTTTGAAAGTCAGTTTCGGAGTTATGCACCAAAAATGACCTTTGTATGATGGCGTTGTTATAATGCGAGTAACTCGGGAACGAAAAGAGATTCAATGTTCCAGTTTGAAGCAGCGTAACAATAATGTCATAATAAATAAATAGACACCAAGAAAACAATCACCTTTGGAAGTCAGTTTCGGAGTTCCGCACCAAAAATGACCTTTGTATGATGGAGTTCTTATGAAGCGAATAGCTCGGGAACGAAAAGAGATAGAATGTTCCAGTTTGAAACAGCATAACAATCATGTAATAGTACATAAGTAGACGCCAAGCAAACAATCACTTTTGAAAGTCAGTTTCGGAGTTACGCACCAAAAATAACCTTCGTATGATGGCGTTCTTGTAATGCGAATAACTCGGGAACGAAAAGGGATAGAATATTCCGGTTTGAAGCGGCGTAACAATTATGTCATAATACATAAGTATACACCAGTACGTAAGTAGTCATGTCACAATACATAAGTAGGCACCAAGAAATCAATCACGTTTGAATGTCAGTTTCGGAGATACACACCAAAAATAACCTTTGTATGATGGCGTTCTTATAATGCGAGTAACTCAGGAACGAAAAGAGATAGAATGTTCCGGTGTGAACTATAACAATCATATGATAATACATAAGTAGGCACCAAGAAGACAATCACTTTTGTAAGTCAGTTTCGGTGTTTCGCACCAAAAATGACCTTTGTATGATGGCGTTCTTATAATGCGATTAACTCGGGAACGAAAAGAGACTGAATGTTCCAGTTTGAAGCAGCAGACACCAAGAAAACAATCACTTTTGAAAGTCAGTTTCGCAGCTCCGCACAAAAAATGATCTTTGTATGATAGTGTTCTTATTATGCCAATAGCTCGGGAATGAAAAGAGCTAGAATGTTTCGGTTTGAAGCATAACACTCATGTCATTGTACATAAGTAGGCACCAAGAAAACAATTACTTTTGAAAGTAAGTTTCGGCGATCCGCACCAAAAATTACCTTTGTATGATGGCGTTCTTATAATGCGAATAGTTCGGGAACGAAAAGAGATAGAATGTTCATGTTGGAAGCATAACAATCATGTCATAGTACATAAGTATACACCAAAAAAACAATCACTTTTGAAAGTCAGCTTCGGAGTCAAGCACCAAAAATAACCTTCGTATAATGGCGTTCTTATAAAGCGAATAACTCGGGCACGAAAAGAGATTGAAGTTCCAGTTTGAAGCTTCGCAACAATCATGTCATAATACAGTAGGCACCAAGAAAACAATCAGTTTTGAAAGCAAGTTTCGACGATACGCACCAAAAATGACGTTTTTCTGATGGCGTTCTTATAGTGCGAATAGCTCGGGAACGAAAAGAGATTGAATGATCCGGTTTGAAACATAACAATCATGTCACAATACATAAGTAGGCACCAAGAAATCAATTACTTTTGAATGTCAGTTTCGGAGTTACACATAAAAAATGACTTTTGTATGATGGCCTTCTTATAATGCGAGTAACTTCGGAACGAGAAGAGATACAATGTTCCGGTTTGAAGCAGCGTAACAATCGTGTCACAGTCTATAAGTACACGCATAAAGACCAATCACTTTTGAAAGTCAGTTTCCCAATTACACTACATGTGATCTTTGTCTGATGGCGTTTTTGTAATGCTAATAGCTCGGGAACGAAAAGTGCTAGACTGTTCCGGTTTGAAGCATAACAATCATGTCATAATACGTAAGTAGGCGCCAAGAAAACAATCACTTTTGAAAGTCAGTTTCGGAGTTTCGCACCAAAAATGACCTTTGCATGATGGCGTTCTTACAATGCCAATAACTCGGGAACGAAAAGAGATAGGATGTTCCCGTTTGGAGCATAACAATCTTGTCACAATACATAAGTAGACACCAAGAAAACAATCATTTTTGAAAGTCAGTTTCGGAGTTATACACCAGAAATCACCTTTGTATGATGGCGTTCTTATAATGCGAGTAACTCGGGAACGAAAAGGGGTTGAATGTTCCAGTTTGAAGCAGCGTCACAATGACGTCATAATACATAAGCAGACACCAAGATAACAATCACTTTTGAAAGTCGGTTTCGGAGTTCCGCACCAAAAATTACCTCTGTATGCTCGAGAATGAAAAGTGCTAGCATGTTCCGGTTTGAAGCATAACAATCATGTCATAATACAGAAGTAGACACCAAGAGAACAATCACTTTCGAAAGTAAGTTTCGGCGATACGCGCCAAAAATGACCTTTGTATGATGGCGTTCTTATAATGCGAATAGTTTGGGAACGTGAATAGATAGAATGTTCCGGTTGGAAGCATAACAATCATGTCATAATACATAAGTGGTCACCACGAAATCAATCACTTTTGAAATTCAGTTTCGGAGTTACGCACCAAAAACGACCTTTGCATGATGCGTTCTTATAATGCGAGTAACACGGGAACGAAAAGAGATTGAATGTTCCAGTTTGAAGCAGCGTAACAATCATGTCATAATACATAAGCAGATACAAAGAAAACAATCACTTTTGAAAGTCAGTTTCGGAGTTCCGTACCAAAAATGACCTTTGTATGTTGGCGTTCTTGTAATGCGAATAGCTCGGGAACGAAAAGATAGAATATTCCGGTTTGAAGCATAACAATCACGTTATAATACATAAGTAGGCACCGAGAAAACAATCACTTTCGAAAGTCAGTTTCGAAGTTACGCACCAAAAATAAACTTTTTATAATGGCGTTCTTGTATTGTGGGTAACTCGGGAACGAAAGGAGATTGAATGTTCCGGCTAGAAGCATAACAATCATGTCCTAATACGTATCTAGACACCAATAAAACAATCACTTTTGAAAGTCAGCTTCGAAGTTACGCACCAAAAATAACCTTTTTATGATGGCGTTCTTATATTGTGGGTAACTCGGGAACGAAAAGAGATCGAATGTTCCGGTTTGAAGCATAATAACCATGTCATAATACATAAGTAGGCACCAAGAAAGCAATTAATTTTGAAAGTCAGTTTCGGGGTTACACACCAAAAATGACGATTCTGTGATGGCGCTCTTATAATGCGAATAACTCAAGAACGAAAGGAGATAGAATGTTCCAGTTGAAGCAGGGTAACAATCAGGTCATAATACATAAGCAAATGCTAAGAGAACAATCACTTTTGAAAGTCAGTTTCGAAGTTACCCACCAAAAATGAGCTTTGCATGATGGCGTTCTTACAATGCGAACAGCTCGTGAACGAAAAGAGATAGAATGTTCCGATTTGAAGCATAACAATCATGTCATAATACATAAGTAGACACCAAGAAAACAATCTCCTTTGAAAGTCAGTTTCGGCGTTACGCACTAATAATGACCTTTGTATGATGGCGTTCTTATAATGAGAGTAATTCGGGAACGAAAAGAGATAGAATGTTCCGGTTTGAAGCAGCGTAACAGTCGTGTCACAATCTATAAGTACACACCAAAAAACAATCACTTTTGAAAGTCAGTTTCGGAGTTACGCACCAAAGTGACCTTTGTATAATGACCTAGTAGATCATAGATTGATGCAACTGTTGACAATATGGAACGTTTAGTGACTAATTTAGGAAAATTGATAATTTTGTTTGATATTTCAAAATATCGAATTTGGAATTCCACAGTAAAACTAAAGAGGACGTTTCATTTTCATTTCCAATATTAATTATTACATTCGATTGGCAGTTCTGATTATGAGAGTTCTGATTATGTGTTAAAATCATTAGATATTCACTGATTTAAAGAGAAACCAGCAGAGTTCAACGTTACTGAAATGTCTTTATATAACTAAATGAGGTGATTGGGATCACTTGTCCCAGGTCAAATAAAACTCGTTCAATACGAGAGTAGCCGTTTATATTTCGGAAACTGGCAACACTGTTAGTGTTGCCTCCGATCTGATGATTGCGTCGTGAAGTTTGTCATTTCTGACAATATATTTACCTTAACAGTTTTATTATCCAGTAACTATTTCTATTGCTAACAGTAACTTGAAAATTTTATGTCAGCGAAAAAATGGAATTAACATTTTCGTGCAATTATTTTTCATAACTTTCGGCATGGATTATCTCAATAAGAATGCATCGACGAGCTGGATTCCTTATATTGTGATGAATCGCCATCGAAAACTACAGTATGTCATTGGTATAGTGAATTCAAACTTGGACGGCGTTCTTTGGACGATGAATTGTTGTGTCGGAAAACATTAATGCAATGTCTGAATTGATAATGCATGATCATCATGTGACATACCGTGAGATTGAGGCATCTCTAGGTATTAGTAACATCAACGTGCATAAGATCCTGCATGGACATTTAGTCGTTAAGAAGTTATGTTCGCGTTGGGTACCACATAGTCTGACAACCGCTCAAAAAAGACTCGCGTCGATTCGTGCCAAAAAATGCACAAAAAATACAATGGCGGTGCTTCAAATAACATTTATAAAGTCCCGATAAAGCCCGATAGTAAACAGTAGTCGACCGTGTGGTTATTCCAAGATGACCCAAAACCAACAAAAGTTATTCGCCCTCAAAGCACATTAAAACAAGTGCTCGTCTGTTTTTTCGGGAAAACTGGCCACGTTCCAACCGTGCCGTGCCTTTAGAGAGTTGCAGAACGGTCAATTCTGAATGGTACACAACTTTTTGTTTGCCAAAAGTTTTTGAAGAAATAAGGAAAACGAACCGAAAACGATAGATCATTCTCCACCATGATGATCCAACCGCCGTACAGACCTGATTTAGCACACTGTGATTTCTTTTTGTTCCCACACGTGAAGAATAAACTTCGTGGTCAACGGTTTTCTACGCCGGAAGAGGCGGTTGCGGAATTCAAAACTCATATTTTGGAGATACCGCCTTCACAGTGGCAACAATGCTTTTCGGATTGGTTTAAACGAATGCAAAAGTTCATTCATTTTCAAGGAGAATATTTTGAAAATCAATAAAACTATTTTCGACAATAAAAGAAAATTTTTTGTTTGCTATTCCCGAAATATAACCGTTTTCCTCGTATTAGTTGACTTGAATCAGAAAATGATGTTCCGTTACGATTGGCTATTTCTTGCAAGCATCTAACTGCCAAAAATTGTGCAGACGACGTTCTATATGTTATAGTGTTTAACTCATAAGTGTCTATTGGTTCACATGGAAGATTCTTTGTAATTTACAATATTCGGAATATATCAGTACTTGCCGGTACATTTTTAATGTCGCCAGCCAAAATATATTGGTGCGAACAGAATCGCAAGATAATGGATATCAGATCCTATTGAATCTTAGCACCTATTATTTGAATATTATGTTATTTAAAGGGTAACCATAAGTAGTTTTGGAAGATGCATCAAAAACAACTCTTAATTTAGTTGTTAAATTATCTTCCTTCTTTACAAAATGGTGTGTTTAGTTGTGTGATTCGTTCATTAATTCAACATAGTGTTGTTTCAGTTCCGTGTTGCTATTTAGTTTCCTTTTACTTGCAAGAAATCATTTGATTGTAATTTCTCTTACTTCCCTTAATATCTCATGTTGATGTTTTAATTGTAATTATACAACAAACCTTCCGTCCTTGTTCCGTATAGTAGTTTTAAAATGGCTTAAATTTCCCAAAAGTTTTCTAACTTTGTATCAATGTCCAAATTTGAAATAAAATTACAATGTTGTAAACGATTTCTACACGTATTTGGTATTGGTCCTGCGTTTATCCAACCCAATACAGTATTTAGTTTAAATTTGCCTTAATGTATCTAATCTTCACGCATTAGTTTCAAAAAAGTTCTGCTTCAATTAGCAAATCAATTTTGTCGGAAATGCTGAATTTCGGTTCGCCCGAGTTAATATCATGCGGAATATTTACTATAGATTTATCGAATGGTAAATTATTATGTAATATTTATTTGGTACGAATTAGAGTGATTTAAGGTTTAGATTACAGCAGTAAATTACATTATTCGTTAACTGATTTAGACCTAATATAGATAACTATATTAGTTTTGTTTTTTTGTAATTGCAATTTATTTACTATATCCTGAGATATTAGGTGCGCGGTAGAACCTGAATCTAACAGTGCTCTGCACTTGTGACAGCGTCTATAATTATCTTTAACCTGTACAATGGCCGTTCTGAACAAGATTTGATTGTTGTGTGTGGGTGCACGTATCGGTTGTAGGTTGTCGATCTCTATTCTTAATTCTTGATTATCTGTTTCTTTACTATTATCTCAATGAAACAATGTATTATGTCGTTTTCCGCATTTTTGGTAATTATTGCTATTAAATTAATATTATTGGAATGTCCAAATTTTAAGCAATTCTAACATAAACTTTTTGCATTTATTTCTTGATATCTTATGTGTACAGGTAATTTTAGAAAGTTTGGCAGACATCGATTGATCGACTAAGGCAAAAGCTGTATTTTACCGATCTCTAATCTAGAGTAAGAATATTATTTGATTTCATATTAATCGTAGATATGGAATTATTAGAGTGTAAACATTCTAATATGTTATATTTCTCAATTAACGATTTTGTAAATTGCTTAAACTTTGTTAATTCGTACGTGAAAGAATTTCTTTTCTCCCAATCACGATGCGTTATGGAGTCTAACTTAATTGACATATACTTATGAGTAATGAATCCCACGAATCCACTTGGCTATAAGAACCATTGAGTTTGGTTTCGGTAGTGGTTGAGAAAGGATGTGTGTCTCGGTTTAGATGGTATAAAGATTGTTTGATGTTTTCGGAGTGAAAAATGAGGGGTGGAAAGTGAGGGGTGAAACTTAGTTCGTTGGAAAGACAAAAAATTTTAACAAGTGGTGATGAAAAAACTATTGAGATCGGTTAATAATTACCGAAATTACGACGTGATAAACGTGTAGGCATATGTGTATCACTTGTATAAGAAAATACTTTTTTACTGTCTTGTTTTGTGGGACTAAGGAAAAACTTTAACAAACGGCAGTGACGGAGTGGATTATAGTTTTCGACAGGTCGACTGGAACTGTGATCTTAGCGTCGTTATCAACAATATAATACGTGCGAGAAATACAAGGACGGTTTAAAAAAATGGAACAAATGTTAAGCGAGATTCTGGAGAGGCTTGAAGAAATGAAAAAAGGGAACAATAGAGTGGAGAATAAAATCGATAACATACAGGACGAGTAGGGCAAACCTAAGAAAGAAAACGAAGAGTTAAAAGCTGAAAATGTATTGATGAGGGAGGCAGCAAGGGCACAAAAAGCTAGAATAGAAGAGGTGGAGAGGAAAATAAGATAAAGGAGAATAGGCATACAGGGAATATCAGAAGCAAGGAACGAAGATGGAGAGCAAATTAAAGACAAAGTGAGGGATGTCTTTAACAAACTGCAAATAGAAATAGGGTTAGAGAACGAGATAACAGAGATAAGAAGAATAGGGAAGGAAACAGAAAAAACAAAGGACCTACATATATTAATAGAAATGAGAACGTGGACTCAGAAAATGGAAATTTTTAAAAGAAAGAGTAAACTACGAGGAACAGAGACTTTTATCCAAGAAGATTTTTCGAAGGAGATACAGAATCAGAGAAGAAGGCTAATAAAAT